>JBBPBX010011001.1:5008-19299 GCA_038048925.1 Garcialebias charrua | reverse complement strand
ACACATACACATACACATTTCATGGTTCCGACCCCGACTCCTCTCCACATACAGTAATTCAGTCCTGCACGTTTTGCTCCTGCTCCAATCTGACTGCCACTACCTTCCGGTACTTCAGTTCTCGCTTGTCCAACTAAGGACAATCCATCCATCCATTTATTTTACAAAAGTAAATTGGACTGTCTTGTCGACATTTTGATTGATGTTATTTTGACAAATTAGTGCCGTTGTTTTCATACATGATGTAATGTGAATAATATTCAAACATTTATTTTGTTGTATTTTTAATAAATAAGCACAATTTTATTAATAAGCCACTTGAACTGTCAAAATGATTTGCAATTTAGTTGTGCTGTTTAACTATATGTTTTATTTTTATTTTTTTTAATAAAAATTTGCAATGACTTAACTTTTAGGGATGGAGATTTGAGTTACCAGATAAAAACAAACAGTTGCTGGAGAAGGCACCCTATAAGAAAGTTCCTGGATCCTGTTCCAGCAGGATCCGGCTCAAATTAAGCCCTGGACCTGTCTACCAAGAGCAGGTCGTCCTCACAAATTGAGTGACCATGCAAGAAGGAGGAAAGTGAGAGGGACCACCACATAGGTGTTGCATCAGTTACAGTATAGGGAAGGACATGTCTCCCTCACATTTAATAATTATTTGTTTGGACATATAAATATCCGTTCACCCATCGTTGTTTCTATTTCTTCGCAAACAAATCCATTCTCCTTGATTAATAGGAGAATACTCAAACCATTAAAAGTCCCCTCCAGGTTTCCTGGTTACCTACTTCTCACCACAACACATGCAAAGCTTTTTCGAGGTCACTTGGCCTGGCAGGGCGCTCATCTCGTCGGGGTTGTTTTGTGGACAGGGCAAGGGGTGGAGAGGGAGAAAACTCTGTGTAGCTTAGCACTACATTGGTGTCGATAGTTGTTGAATCGGGGTGGAGGTGTATGTGTGTGTGTGTGTGTGTGTGTGTGTGTGTGCGGGGGGGTTAGAATGCATGCGAGAAGCAGAGTGCTACGTCTGAAGCATCTTAGCTAGTGCTTTTGTATTGTGCGCCGCTAAGTTAGTGCTACGTCAGTGCCGGCAGTTGGTGTTAAGGCTGAGTTAGACTTACGCTTTGGTCCGCAGGCTGGAGCGCGCGCGCCGCGCGTGCACATCAGCCGTGCGGCGAAATGTGTTTACAGTGTCGCCTCTGTGTTTATGGTTGACGCACGGCGGCGCATGGCAAAGTGCTGTTCTTTTACGGACCAGCAGGAGGCAGTACCCTCTAAAACCTGTGCATATGTTGCAAGAAAGGTGTAGAAGAAGAAATCTACCGTAGAAGAAGAACTGTTTGAAATCACACAACAAAAACAAATAGCTTTCCGCTCGCGTGCTGAACTGTTGTCTTTATTTGCGGCTTTAATGCATGGAGTCAGCGGAGGAGAAAGCGATCACGTGACTTTTGGCGAAAAAACAAAAGAAAAGTCCGACTCCAGATCAGGAACGAAGGAGAATTTAATACATTTTGTGTCACAAAACATTCCTCCATGCGTCGCGACTCCGTCTCCACGACCACAGCGGCGCAAACAGCTGCAGGCTCCGGCGTGAAGAGGGTGAAGGCTGTCGGTGGGGACCTGTCAATCAAATCGTAGCGCCCACCGCGCGCGCAGAGGCTTGCGGAGTTTCAAAAATTCAGAGGTGCACGACACGCGCTAATCCCACGCGCGGGGCCAACGCGCAGGGGCGGGGACTGTGAAATTGCGTCACTTTTGGAGCGCGCACCCTCGCGCGCTGCGCGACGCGTCGAGTATGAATCTAGCTTTAGGGTGGATAAGATAAGCGGAGCATGCTCTATTCACACAAGGAGAGCTGTTGGTCAGGTTACCGTACTTCTTGTTGTGCCATGCTCTCTAAAGCAGTTATTGAATCAAGTGTTTACTTATGTAGGTACATGTAAATGTTAACAACCTGTTAAAATACACCAGAATGCAGGAAATTAGATCTAATTTAATCAAAATGTTCTGGGGGAGGATCCCACTCACCCCCACACACACACATTACAAATGCTTCTGATGCCAGTGGACCACCAAAACATCTGTGTGCACTCTGAAGGAGGCACAGCGTCAGCAGGTGAGATGGGAAAAAAGACTGATAGAAAGTTAATGAATGAAATAAAATGTGAGAAAATCCTGAAGAACAATCAAATGTTGTCAGAAAAGTACTACAGCTTGAGAGATTTAATTCTGAGCATTCAGTGAAATAATAAAAAAATGTTTAAAGACAACAAGAGGAACATTTTGGAGTGGCTGAGACAAAGCCCAGACCTAAATTCACTTCATCAAGTTTGCGGACGACACAACAGTGGTGGGTCTCATCAGCAACAACGATGAGACGGACTACAGGAACGAGGTGAGCCGCCTGGCCTTGTGGTGCGGACACAACAATCTCACTCTCAACGTGGAGAAGACAAAGGAGATTGTTGTGGACTTCAGGAAGAGGGATGCCCAACATGCCCCTCTGACCATCAACAGCACCGCAGTGGAGAGAGTAGACAGCACCAAGTTCCTGGGAGTGCACGTCTCAGAGGACCTGTCCTGGAGCAGGAACACTGCATCACTGGCCAAGAAGGCTCACCAGCGTCTCTACTTTCTCTGCAAGCTGAAAAGGGCTGGAGCTTCAACCCCCATCATGTGCACCTTCTACAGAGGTGCCATAGAAAGTGTCCTGACCAGCTGCATCACTGTGTGGTTTGGTGCATGTACTGCATCCTGCCGCAAGAGCCTCCAGCGCATTGTGAGAGCAGCTGAGAAGATCGTGGGCACCTCCTTGCCCTCACTGCAGGACTTACACAGCAAACGCCTCACTCGGAAAGCCCTCTGCATGGCAGGTGATCCCACACACCCACTACACAGCTGCTTTAGACTGCTGCCATCAGGGAGGAGACTGAGGAGTCTCCAGGCTCGAACCAGCAGACTGAGAGACAGCTCTGTTCATCAGGCAGTCAGGATGCTAAACACTCTGCCTGCTCTGCCCCCCCTCCCATTTGAACTGCCTTAACACTAAAACTTTCTCACACATTACCACACAACACAAAGATTTTAACACTGGACTCTGTGTCATCAAACGGGTTATTCACTAAACTCTCGGTCATGTGCTCATACAGTTTGCACTACTTCTCATACTTGCACTAATGTTTGTATTACATCACTGCCTATAATCATAATACTGTTTACATTCTCTGTTTACATTTATTAATACTGTTTACTTTTATTACTACTGCTTACATGTAATTACTACTGTTTACATTTACACTACTCTAATATCTACACCACTGCTGGTACATATACAGTGTGCTCTGAACGGTCTTATTTAGGGATGCCCAATGTGCCTTACTGCATATGCCACTTTTTGCCTCTATAACAACATCAACTACTACCTCATACATATACTGTGTACATTGACTCATACGCTGCTTTGCCACTTTGCAAATGTCAATGCTAGAAACCTTTAGTTTATTTTAGTTATACTTTTTATACTCTTTTTTTATACCACTATGCAAAAACTCAGGACAGTGTTAGTTTTACTATTTTATGCTTATGTCTATTATTATATGTTTCAGTGTTTCAATGTTTAGATGTTTACTGTTGCACCGAGGGACTGAGAGAAACGCAATTTCGGTCCTGTGTATGTCCTGTACAGTACATATTGCAGATCTGACAATAAAGTTGACTTTGACTTTGACTTTGACTAAATCTCCCAGAGAATGTGTGGCTTGAGTTGAAAAGGGCTGTTCATGTTCGATCCTCATGCAACCTGACAGAGTTTGAGCAGCTTTGTTAAAAAACAAATAAATAAAAAAAAGTAGTAAAAATCCAGTGTTCAGCTGTGATGAACTGGAGGAGGGAGATCATTCCACACACTCAGTGCTGTGACTGCAGCTAGATGTGCTTCTACTAAATACTAATGTGAAGAGGAGTCAATATTTATGCAGTCACACAACTGTCCATTGTACAGTTAGTTTTATTTGTTTTACTCTATAATTTTTTTGTCAAAAATGTTGATTTGCATTGACTGATTTAAATCTAAAGGGGTGAATACTTCAGAATAGGTTATACACGTGTTAAATTAGCTCAGTAGCAACAGCGGATAGCATAACAGCACCTTTTGACAATACAGGTACTTAACAACTTTACATATTTCAGTTTGTGAATACATACAAAAAAAAACTATTTATTTCAAGCACTTAAAATATTTATTTGTATAATAATTGTCCTCATACTTTATTACAGGGGAGTTTCATGATAGCATAAAAAAAGGCAATTGTTAAACATTTGGTTTTTCACAACTGAGTACAAAAAGTTTGGCTTTGGAAAAACTTATGAAGCAGTTTTAAAAACCTTAGAATTTAGTATACACCAGCAATACTCATTGAGATGCACAGAGAGGACCTTTGGAGGGTTTTAATCTGTGATGTAGCTTTGTTGGCTATAGCCTATGATCTGATTGTCCATACACTCTCTGCTCACTGCAAGCCTTTACTTCACAAGTCATTTCACAGAGGAGCAACCAGTTTTTATCTGTGTGTGTAAAGGTCTTGCATACAAACCATGCTCAAACTCAGATATGCCTGAAATAAAAGCTGTTGCCATCAGCTTCAGGCGGTTTTTAGATTCCTGACAAAGAGCACAACTCACCGCCATTAGATTTAAAACTATATATATTTCTACCAGATGCATAGGCATTTCAACAATTATATGTGAAGGGGACGTGCCCACCTCACATTTAAGAAATACTAATTAGAACCCCACACACACATTGCTGAACAGTCCCCCCCCCATCTCTGATTTGCTACAGCCGTATGTCCCACCACGTTCTCTGAGGTCAGTGGGCCAGTTGCTCCTCACAGTTCCAGGAGGTGACAGGGCCTTCCTCTTGGTTTTAAAATCCCATTTACTTTGTAAAAAAAACACTACTATTCCGTTGCTTTCAACACCTGATAATCTGTGTCTGGTTGTTATAATTATTATCTGCAACGTTTTTATGTCTATATTCAGTTTTTACTTCATTGTGTATGTTGCCTATGTGTTGCCTGTTGTTTGTTTGTTTGTTTGTACAGCACTTTGGTTGGCCTTGTCGCTGTTTTAAGTGCTCTATAAATAAAATGGTATGGTATGGTATTCCACATCATGAAATATTAGTTCACCCAGCGCTGTTTCTATATCTTAGTGAATAACTCCATTCCACTTGATTACTGTAATAGGATAGTAGTCACACCACTAAAATTCCACTCCATGTTTTCCTGGTTACCTACAACTCACCGCACCACATGCAGTGTTTCTCCTAGATCACTTGGATTGGTAGGGTGCTCATCTCTTTGGAGGTTTTTGTCAATAGGGTGGGGGAAAGAGGGGGAGACACGTCTGTGTTGCACGCTAGCTTAGCGCTACGTTAGTGCCGGCAGTTGTTGACCCGGGCTCCACAGCCATCCTTGTGCACAGTCTTGTGACTTCCCGGATTGACTACTGCAACTCCCTTCTCTATGGCCTCCCCAACAAATCTCTCCACAAGTTACAGATGGTCCAGAACTCAGCTGCCCGTGTCATCACTCAAACCTCCTACTATAACCACATCACTCCTGTCCTGCAGCAGCTCCACTGGCTCCCGGTTAAATCACGCATCATCTTCAAAATTCTACTTCTCACGTTCAAAGCTATCCACAACCTTGCCCCTCCTTATCTATCTGACCTCCTACAAATCTCCATCCCATCACGCTCTCTCAGATCCTCCTCTTCGCTACATCTCCATGTACCCTCTGCCCGCCTCTCCACCATGGGGAGCAGGGCCTTCACCTGCTCTGCCCCTCACCTCTGGAACGCTCTACCGCCAGACCTTCGAAACACCACCTCCCTTTCTCTGTTCAAGACTGCTCTGAAAACACATCTCTTTAGACTAGCTTATCATTAACTTTACTAAATGTATTTTATATTCTTTATGTATTTTATATTTCAATTTATTCCTGTTGATGTCTGCACTGTGCTTGTTGTTTGTTTTTACACAATCTCTGTGATATGTTTCTTGCTGTGAAGTGTCCTTGGGTGTCCTGAAAGGCGCTTTTAAATAAAATTATTATTATTATATTATTATTATTCACACAAGTCAGGTTGCTTTTTAGGGTACTTCTTGTTGCTCTTTAAAATAATTATTGAATGTATGTAGGTAAACACTGATGTTTAACAGCCCATTAAAATACAGTTGAATGAGAGAAATGGCATCTACTTTATTCTAAATTTTCTGGGGGAGGACACCCAGATCCCCCCAACAATGTGCCCCCCCCCCACACACACACACACACACATATTACAAATACTTCTGACACCAATGACCAGTTGTAATTTTATGGATTTATTTTAAATAAATAGGTTTGGCATATTTCATACAGCAAGCTTCATTCAACCTTCATGTATACAGGTTAGTCTCATTGAGCCTCAAGGTGTTAGGTTCCAGGCTCAGGGACCGTGGAAAGAACCCATTTGCAGACAGGACTCAGGAGGCAAAGTACAAAAATAAATACTTTAATTGTTCAAACAGAAAAAAGGCTGACAATGGCAGCATAACTCACATAACTCAGGGAACTCAGGGAACAGGACTAGGATGAACCCAAAACGATGACGAACCGACAAAGACAGAACTCACAGAGGAACTTATATACACACAGGCAGGGCTTGGGACAAAGGTGAAAATAATCAGACTGATTGGAGCACAACACCAGGAAGGACCAGAGTGAACACTTGGGGAAGTAATAAATAACAGACCAGGGCAAGGGAACTAACTAAAACATGTAACATGAATAACTAAACTGGGGCTGAACAGAGAAGTAAACTAAACAGGAATTTAACTAATCTGGAGCAGGACAGGGAAATAAACTAAATCTGAAATAACTAAAATGGAGCAGGGTAGGTTGAATGGAAAACACATGGAAAGTCCAGGAGAGGGAGCCAACCTCACAGTGGGAACAAAGAGCTGACTAAACAAACAGAACACAGAAACAAAAACAGAAAGCTTAACAGGGCAAGACAAAGACACTAGACAACTGAGAGGAGACAAAGAACTAAATTAAACTCAAGAGAAGACTAAAAGAAACACAAACAGACAGAACACAGAAACACCAGACAACAGAAGACAGACCATGACACAAGGACTCGTTTACAAGAGAGACATTTTAACAAAGAATAATGACAACAGTAGACAATCATAAAAGAAAGCATATATCGTACTTTCTGCCCTTTAAGTTGCTCCGCCCTATATGTTGCATTAGTCAAATTATGTCCAATAAAGTGGAAAAATCCATAAACGTGTCTCACCTCCGTATACGTCGCATCTATGCGTTACCGCTGACGCGTCACGTATGTTACGCGTCACCGCCGCAGGAGCATTCACAGAAGGACTTTAACAAGATTAACACGGTAAAAACAATTATTTGTTTGCTGAAAATTATAGCAAAGATATGTCTGAGCTGAACGTTTCCTTAATAAATGCACGTAATGGTCAAATCAGATGGATTTAAAAATTTGTTTCTCTACGTGCACCCGCATGGGTGGGAACGCATTTCTTTAAAATTGAGCAAAATAAACACCTAAAAACATATATTTGTTTGCTGACATTATAGCAAAATGTAGCTGAGCTTAACTTTTCCTTATTTAATGCTCATAATGGTCAAATCAGCTGGATTTTACTTTACTTCCGGCTCTTGGCAAAGCAGGTCGCTTCTCTTTCTGCTCCTCTCCTGCCCTAAAGTTTTCCTCCTCCCTGCTTTTGCATTTTTGTCTCGTCTGCAACTCTTCAGTGCTCACTCGAAGCAATTTGGAAATGGATTTAATTGCGTGGGCTGTCTCCTCTATCGATAAAATTTTTTCCACGAAGCGCTCCGGACCAGGAGAACCGGCGTGCCCCCTCGACACGCATGCGGTTGGCTACATTATGGACTCGTGGGGAGAGTGGAAGTTAATGTGTCTGACCGTTCTTTCTGTCGAAGACGTGGAAGATCTGTGGATAATTGGAATTTTGGTAGCAGCTGCTCTGCTTTTTGGCTTAGGCGGAGGGTTCTGCTACTGGAAGCTGAGGAGGACTACCGCGGCGATCAACGCGCTGGCGAAACTTCCTGCTCAACAAGATTCTTTGATCCGGGCTATGACCTCAATGAACCAGCTGTTGTTCGAGCTGAATCGCACGATGGGAACAGTGGTGGACAGCCGCGGACCTGCAGTGCGTTTTGGGACTCGTTTACAGCCCGGGCAGACGGGGATTTGTAGCTCGGAACCTCACATGATTCGGCGATTTGGACCCAGACGGCACCTGGACTTCAAGGCTGCAGTACACTGTAGCCTGCCCTGAAAATAAATAAAGCAACTAATCTAATCGGGACTCAAGCAACCTTGAAAAAGGCTGACTGCAAAACTTCTCCTGGAGTCTGAAGCTGTTGAAAAACTGTCGCCCCCCCCCAGAGGTCTCTGTGTGCATTCAGATGGAGCCGAGCTGAGCCCATCTGCAGACTGTGCTTATCTGAAATGATTACTCACAGACTATCTCCCTGCTTTGCCACCAAAATGCAACATGTCTTTGTCTTTATCCGTGCTGAGCTGGTAGAGTTTTTTGACTTTATCATAGAATGTCCTAAGACAAAATGTGATAGATTCTTTTTTGAATACCAATGATTATCCGACTGTATGTTCCTTTTTTTCCATATCTGATTGTCTGGCGGCGCGATTTAATTATTGCTGCAGCTTTCCATGCGTACGTCCCTCTTAGGATGGTGCGCGCGCCAATTGCAATGTTTTGTACCTTGGTGCAAATATGCCAAGAAAGATACTGTATATTCTTTTTCTTCTTCTATTTTAATGGTTTCGCTTTGACGGTCTTACGTGCGCATGCGCTGCAAAGATAAATTATAAATAAATCGAATTTTAGCTCAAACATCTCCTAAAGCTAATATCCATCCATCCATCCATCTTCTTCCGCTTATCCGGGGTCGGGTCGCGGGGGTAGCAGCCTAAGTAGGGAGGCCCAGACTTCCCTCTCCCCAGCCACTTGGAGCAGCTCCTCCGGGGGAATCCCAAGGCGTTCCCAGGCCAGCCGAGAAACATAGTCCCTCCAGCGCGTCCTGGGTCTTCCTCTGGGTCTCCTCCCGGTGGGACATGCCCGGAACACCTCACCAGGGAGGCGTCCAGGAGGCATCCTAACCAGATGCCCGAGCCACCTCAACTGGCTCCTCTCGATGTGGAGAAGCAGCGGCTCTACTCCGAGTCCCTCCCGGATGACTGAGCTTCTCACCCTATCTCTAAGGGAGAGTCCAGCCACCCTGCGGAGAAAACTCATTTCAGCCGCTTGTATCCGAGATCTTGTTCTTTCGGTCATAACCCAAAGCTCATGACCATAGATGAGGGTGGGAACGTAGATCGATCGGTAAATTGAGAGCTTTGCCTTTTGACTCAGCTCTCTCTTCACCACGACAGACCGGTACAGCGCCCGCTTCACTGCGGATGCTGCACCTATCCGCCTATCGATCTCACGCTCCAGTTTTCCCTCATTCGTGAACAAGATCCCGAGATACTTAAACTCCTCCACTTGGGGCAGGACCTCCTCCCCGACCCGGAGAGGGCATGCTACCCTTTTCCGGCTCAAGACCATGGCCTCGGATTTGGAGGAACTGATCCTCATCCCGGCCGCATCACACTCGGCTGCAAACCGCTCCAGTGAAAGTTGTAAATCACGAACTGATGAAGCCAGTAGGACCACATCATCTGCAAAAAACAGAGAAGCGATTCTAAGGTCACCAAAACGGATCCTCTCAACACCTTGGCTGCGCCTAGAAATTCTGTCCATAAAAGTTATGAACAGAATCGGTGACAAAGGGCAACCTTGGCGGAGTCCAACTCTCACCGGAAACGAGCCTGACTTACTGCCGGCAATGCGGACCAAGCTCTGACACCGGTCGTACAGGGACCTAACAGCCCTTATCAAAGGGCCTGGTACCCCATACTCCCGGAGTACCCCCCACAGAACCCCCCGAGGGACGCGGTCGAATGCCTTCTCCAAGTCCACAAAGCACATGTAAACTGGTTGGGCAAACTCCCACGCACCCTCCAGGACCCTGTTGAGGGTGTAGAGCTGGTCCAGTGTTCCACGACCAGGACGAAAACCACACTGCTCCTCCTGAATCCGAGGTTCGACTATCCGACGGACCCTCCTCTCCAGAACCCCTGAATAGACCTTACCAGGGAGGTAAGGTTAGATAATATGTTAGATAACATATAAAGCTAATATGTTGTAAATATCCATCCAGTGATTACTTTCTGTAAGTTTCATCAAAATCTGTTGTGTGGTTCTTCAGCTATTTTGCTAACAGTGAAACACTGAGGTAACAGTAGTTCAGACCTCCAGAGAGCAGGAGGCCGGGCTGCGGCAGTGTGAGTCCGAACAGAGGAGGCTTCTGTCGTACACATGAGCTGGGAACGTCGGTGGACCCTAGCGGCCGAAAGTGGTACTGCGCCCCTAGCGGCCTAAAGTGGTACGGCTCCATTTCTTTCGTCAGAATGAATGGAAATGGTCATATCTCAGCCAAAAATTGGTCTAAAAATATGGGGGGGAATATCCCTAAATATGTTGCTTTGCTGCATAAGTCGCAGGACATGAAAATTAGTTTAAAAAAACTGTGACTTATAGGCCGGAAAATACGATAAATTGAAAAACAAATCAACAAATATGATATTAAAAATGAAACAAAAGCAACTACATTATAAAGCGATATAAAATACTAAAAACAGGAACATGTCTGTGTTGGTTTTTGCCATGAACTTAGCAGATGTTTGAAGTTATTTAGAGAGGTCAAGGTCAAGAGTTTCAGATCTTTTTGCAAAAAATTCCTGGAACAGGAGCGGAGTAAGAGAAGGCCCTTTGGCCTGTTTTAGTCCTCACTGAGAGGACACTGCATGTAATAATGTCCTGAGAGTGCACGCTGTAGCTGCACTCACACAGAGACATGTAGGAGGAGATGTATGAAGGTAGCAGACTAAGAAGGGATTTAAAAATTAAAATGCACCAGTGAGAGAGCCTGCATGAAGTTAATGATGACCATCTAAAAAAGTTAAGTCAGGTCCTCTGGACGTTCAAAAAGAAAAAAAGAAAAGAAAAAAACAGAGGACCTGACTTAACTTTTTAAAAGATTTTTCTGCCTGGATTATTGAGCATGCATCAGGATATTAATGATGACCAGTTAACCAGTGGATACAGAGTGCAGTGATGGGTACGATAGTTACAGCCAGTTCTAAAGTAAAATCTAAGTAAACAAGTTTTTCAATTTTCCTTTTTTTGTGCCAAAAGAACAGTCAGCTTCCTGCTTAGCAAAAGCTCATCTTCTAATCAGCTTCAATATGGAGGAAATGTAATTAAAGCATGCAATTTAAGCGGCCTTAATCCAGGTATTACAAACATTGACATCTGGTAGACTTAAAACTGAACTGACTGGTTTAGAGCCGCAGTTCTGCACGTCGTTCAAGGGCTGAAAAGTCTTTAATTAAAGACTGAACAGAGGTCAGTGCAGCTGAGAACGGGCCGCTTTAACAGTGTCACTATAATCTGCGGGGTGCCATTACTGTTGTGTTGCTGCTTAAAATGAAAGCACAAAAATGTGAAATTTCAGGTCAAAGAAACTAAATTTTTCCTCCTTGGTGTCAAAGCTTGCATTTGAGAAAAAGAAACAACCTTCAAGTTCTTTCCTCTTTGCTGGATTTCCACTGTTTTCTGAAGGTGCTTATTCTTTTTAATATTAACCATTAAAATTTAATGCTGTGAACTGAAAGACACCACAGCAGAGCTGAGATATTGATGCTTACCTCCGGCAGCTTTTAAGCTCTGAACATAATACACACAAGGCTAGAGACTATTTATAGCTGTGAATGAACATATCCCTTTTAATTCCAGGCAGAACATTACAATGTGATTGTTAAAAAAAATCTTCTACCTGGTTTTCTACATAGAAAACGTGTTCAATATTTTCTGCTTTAAAATGAGTCATCTGAAAAGGCAATATTTTAAAACAGGGAACCATGAAAGGCTCAGTTTGGGATAAATTGAGCCTTAAGAACTGTTTAGCTGTCTGGATACATCTGACACATTAAAAGCTCCTCCTGCTTTATGAAGCATGATGCAACTCAGAGTTGTGCCACTACCGCAGCCCTTGGGAGGTTTTTACTGGTAATTGTGGACTGATACGGTTTCCCAGAGGAGCTGATACACATATTTGGTTTCTACATATCAAATAGGTCAGCAGTACACCATATGCACTGTGTTTAGCCACCAAGTCACCAGAGTAACTGGAACCCCATTTGACTCCTTTGCTTTAGACTGCACCCATTTCTACATTGTTCAGTCTCAGCACGACTTGCTTCCCGCCAATTTGTCCCAATTTGCTTCTACACATCAGTTGCCCACATTGATATGTGAAGCCATCCCCAGGCACAACATTTACAAACAAATAGGTGAAATTGTCACAAAATTGTCACCATCTTCTGC
This sequence comes from Garcialebias charrua, assembly GCA_038048925.1. Classification (NCBI taxonomy): domain Eukaryota; kingdom Metazoa; phylum Chordata; class Actinopteri; order Cyprinodontiformes; family Rivulidae; genus Garcialebias; species Garcialebias charrua. The sequence goes on along the minus strand of JBBPBX010011001.1, from coordinate 6,737 downwards.
CAAAGTTTCAAAAAATGTCATGGCCGAGTCGAGACAACCTTTGTTTTACCAGTCAGATCCTATCCACCTTATTCCTAGCCCCCATGATGCCTTGCGCAAATTATGTGTACGACTTCCGCCGGAAGTCAGAACCGGCACATTTTTTACACGCTAGCAACGCGCTAACCGGTTTTTGTCAGAGGTTTTAGGTCATAAAATATTTGGGAACACGAACGATCACAACTCAAATGTGGAGATATTGTTTTACCGCTACCTACAGCTGTTGAGGGGTGGGAGGACGACTTGAAGAAGTGGCCAAAAATAATGTAGCCTACACTAGCATATTTAGCTACTAGCATACTTAGCTACTTTGTTGACAGTTGCTTCAGATGGCGAAGCGATGAGCAATCTGAAAAGCTCTGAAGCTTATTAGTATCTTCACAGTAACAAGGTTGGTCCTGTTATGTTAAGAGAGGTGGGACACAATCTTATTTACCTTAAGGCAAACACAGAGTCCAGTCTAAGCATTAAAAATCCACATCTCCAGGTCCAGCTAACAATGATGTTGCTTTGGACTTTTGAGCTGCAAGATGTTTATCTGGACACCAACTGAGCACCTGGAGCTTGACATTTCTTTTGACAAAGACTTTACTGATTCACAAATGAAGCACCTTGAGAACTTTTAATAAAATACAGTAAATGAAAACAAATAATGAAATAGACAGGAAACGATCTTTAAAAACTTGATAATGAAAAAAGTGACATTTAGATAGAAACAGTAGTTTATTGCAAAGAAAATTCATCTCTGCCCAAAATACCTGGATCTCTAAAAAATACAGTAAACGAAAACAAATAATGAAATAGACAGGAAACGATCTTTAAAAACATGATAATGAAAAAAGTGACATTTAGATAGAAACAGTAGTTTAATCCAAAATTAACTGATATAGTGCACACAAAAAACTAACCTTGTAAGAAGGTTAACAGTCAACTATTGTACATAACAAATGAATCATTTTAGCAAATACTTTTCTAATGTAATATAGTTAACATTGCATCCTTTAAAAAACATGTTAAGAGTTGTGTTACGTTTACAGCAACGTACACCAGTACTGTACATGTTTGAGAAAAATGTTTACATTTAATGTCTTCTCACTTCTCACTTGAAATAAGCTGGCATCCTTTGCGTGTGAATGCTGGAATGATTAAATTGACACCATAGCTCTTGCAGCAGGTCCCTCACTGTGAAACCACGATCACCCATCACCTGATCTCCAGCACGCAGATAGTCCAGAAACCCAGAGTTCTGTGTTATATACCTGTCACTGCATTTACCACCATAAGCATCTGAAATAAACATGATTATTCCAGAGGGAGAAACAGCCAATAAATATTTCACAGTGTTATTTGCATGTATGATTCACTTCTGGAGTCCAAGTTTTTAGCTTTCTGCAAAACATGTTGCTTTAATTGTTTCACGGGGCAACCATAGAATAAGGTTGTTGGTTTGTTCTGACATTATGTCAATCCACATTCCAACAGTCATGCTGCATGTGACTGTGGTGGTGTTGAGCAGCTCCACACTCTCGTCAAGCCCATCTGAAAGTAAAAGTACAGTATACAAACATTAGGGTTCATTTATGAACACACACACACACCTAGATTATATATAAATAAACACACACACACCTATATTATATATAAATAAACACACACACACACACCTATATTATATATATATATATATATA
>JBBPBX010011000.1:37211-56831 GCA_038048925.1 Garcialebias charrua | reverse complement strand
GCTGATAGGAAAACTTTAATCGTTGAATAAGAACAACCTTTTTCCAGTAAATCCTGAAGGAAAGTCAGGAGCTGAGCCAAGTCGCATGCATAAGAAATAATATTTCTTTCTGAGCACCAGGCTTCAAAAATATGCCACTTTTGTGTATAAAGATTGTGTTGATCCAGCACGGGCATTTTGTATGGTCAATACCACATTTTCTGGCAAGCCTGACGCCATCAACCTGTTCTTTTCAGCCAACAAGCTGAGACTTTTGGTAGTTCCTGGCCTAAGTGGTTGTACTGCCCCTTCTGGTGACACAGAGGCTGTTAACCCCTAGGGGTCAACCAGATTGGGAAGGAGGCCTCCTTGCTGATGTGCTCCCAAGTTACCCTGCTCAGGGTTAATAGCCTATATGCCACGGGTAGTGGTGACGTACTTCCGTTAAAATGTGACCCGTAGGCTTCACTTCCGGTTCTGGTCGACAGCAGTTGTTTTTAGCGGTAGCTTCTAGAACTAGACCATGTAAAAGACACAAAAGATAAATTATCTGCGAGCTACTGGTACAACAAGAGAGATTTGTTGTGTGCCGTTGTGTCCAGTGAATAGCAGGTACAATAGAGCGCTTAGTTTTTTATATTTTAATGCCAGAGTTCGTGGCTAACCGAGTTAGCCTTAAAGCTAACACTCGGTTGTAGCTGGCGTTTTAAACCTCAGAATATTCAAGAGCCAGCATCAAACAGTGGTTAAAAATGAGCTGTACCTGCATTGTTCGAGTGTCCCTTCCACTTCCATGACCGGGGCTTTGGCAGAGAAGCAGAGAAGACAGCGAGGAGGAGGAGAACACAGCAGCTGCAGCTCAGTAAGAAACATGAATATGACTCGATTCCACACCCTGCACTTGTAGATTTAATGTTGGAGTCATGATGAGTGATTTAATAAAAGTTTGTAACTACATACTTTTAAAATAATATTCCGATTTTAACATATGTTTTCTAATTTGTAAATATGTTTGTAAACTCTTAGTAACTTCAGGGCTGTTACACCTCTGAAATATTCTCTGCTGTTTCCTTTAATATGAAACCAGAACTGTTTCACTTCAATTAAACTTTTATTTCCTGAGATGTAATTATTTATTTTAAAGCATAACTCTCATAAAGAGTTCTCCGTTTGGTTTTTTACTTGTAGGTAAATATGAACACTTGGTGGTTTTTTTTCCAGCTTTGCATCATCTGACCTCCTGATGTGTTCCTGCTGGTCCATGACTGCTCTGCCATTCATGGTCGGTGTTCACCAAGAACTGAGAGGAACTCCCCATCAAGTTCAACTTGTGTTTATTTGTCTTATACAGGTTAACACAGAGTTAACAGTACAATGAAGTGCTCAGGATGAGAAGAGCAGATTTGACTTGCTAAAAATCAAAGAACAAACTACTGTACGTATACTAAAAGCATGCACAGTGAAAAAGTAATTATAATATTCACAAAGTCCTGAAGAGAGACGGATATAACAATGCAGCAGGATGAATTTGAATTAACTACTGCAAGTATTTCAAGCTAGTAATATAAGCTAACATGCACATAAAGTTTTAAATATATATATATATATATATATATATATATATATATATATATATAATAATATATATATATATATATATATATATATATATATATATATATATATTTAAAACTTTATGTGCATATATATGTATGCACATAATCAACATTACACAGGTTGTGTGACAAGTTATTGCACAAGTACTGTAGTGACATTGAGATTTAATTATTAGTTATTACCAGTTGTTCAGTGTTATTTATTGATTATTTAACCACACCACCCCGTCAACTCATACCCTGCAGCCCGTTGAGTTCTTCCTGTTCTTAAATGACCTTGACCTTGGATCAAAGCAACGGGACCTTGCTGACCGGTACGGTGTCCATCAGTCCACGGTCAGACGGATTTTCACAGCAACTTTGTATTGACAGTACTTGGCTCTACCTGAAGAGCAGATACATAAAAATCTACCTGCAGACTTCAAGGACTACCCTGACACTACAGTCACACTACTTACTACTTGTAAGAAAATAAAATGTTCAAAACATTCTGACTTTTGTCTTCATTGATGTGTTATCACCCAAAAAAAATGTGTACTGTATTTTGGTTTAAGACAGGCTTAGAGTCGTTTTAGCCATTTTATTAAAAAGAAATTTGATGATAATGTTACATTACTGTACAAAACGTATGAGTCAAGCTAAATGAGGCACAATATTTAAACACTGTTTAAATTATATTATTATTATTACATCTTCTGACTAACTCCCAGCTTCCTCGACTGCTTTTGGAGATTTAAAAACATGTAATCAGTCAGATTACAGTGCCTCAGTGGAACAACTTGTTTGTTGTTGTTTGGATCCAATCTCAGCTCCTCACTGCTTCCCTCATGTTTGAGCTGTAGTGGTGGTGTCTTCCCACGTCTCACAAACATCTAGGATGGACCAGGGGTTCCCTCATCATCACCAACACCTGCCGTGTCCTGTGCAGTGAAAGAAAACATCTCTTATTAAGGCCTGCTACAAACAGTGATTTAACAGGTTTGACTTCAGCTCAACTTTTGTAAACAAACTTGAATTAAAATAACTTTTGTTTCTAAATCTGCTCTAAATCTCCTGCCTCCTTGTTTGAAACTAACATTTGTGTTAATAAGAAAACATTGTACAGACAAAACACGTTTACTCAACAGATTAGCAAGGCTAACTATGTTAGCTGTGTTAGCCTACGAGGTAGTTTGGTGAACTGAAAACAAATACCGACTTACCTTCATATTTATTTATGTAGTTGGACACAAAGCTTAAATCCTTTATCCTTCTTAATGTGGGCGCTTTAGAGAAGGTCTGAATTATTCTGTAGACATTATTAACAGTGACTGTCGGCAAGTCCTGCAGAGATCTCGTGAAGAACGCCATCGCTAACACCGTGTTGACTGCAAACCGGAAGTGCGTCTTACGGGCGAAGAATGCGGAAGTGATGGAACGGAAGTCCGTGGCATATAGCCTATTGAGGGCCGATGTAACCTGTCACCCTTATTAGACAGGTTTGGAGCAGAAAGTCTATTTTCCTCCTCCAAGATTGGAGTCCTGCTGTGAGGCTACGAGTTATGTAAACGAGCAGATCTCCTAACTCCAATCCGTTTTCTGGGATGGTCCAGTTTACTGGTCCTTGGCTTTAATGGAGCGTTGGTACCAGGTAAACCGACCAAGGTCTGTGCGAACACCCTCTGGGGGAATTATTTTTGAAAGCAGTTTTGGATCAGCACAAAACGGGAGGAGACGTGCTGTCTGAGTACTGCTCGGGCATTGCGTGTCCCTCATTAATAACAAAGGAGAAGTTGCACCGTGAGAGTGTGGGGATGTTCCTTTTGGTTTGGCAGACTTCAGATTATTTGATGATAAAGAGCTCAGTCCCTCTTGAAAAACAGGAAGAGAGATCTGATTCGGCTCTGACTTGTTTTCATCCACAGCAGGCTGAACACAGTCACTGTTGTGAAGGTGTGAAGTTTGTGGCTGCCTGAGGGCATCTGATGTAGTCCCCCCCCGTCATCAGACTCTGTCAGCTTGCGTCTCTGAGGTGCGGACATGTCACGTGTTCGTCTGGTTAGTGTATTGGCTGTCCCATTGTTCACAACGGAATGAGGGCTTGAGCACGTGACTAGGGATGGGAACCGAGAACCGGTTCTGTTAGAGAACCGGTTCTTAAAAGTCCAATTCCATGGAATTGTAGGTTGCGTGTCTTAACGATTCAGCTTATCGGTTCTGCTAACACGCTAACCGCCATTTTGAAGAGGGTAGATGGAGAAATACTTTTTTTAATCCAACAGATTTGACCATTTGAACCGGTTAAGCTCAGAAGAACCTTGTGCTATAAAGTCAGTGACTTTATAGCACAAGGTTTTTCTGAGTTTAATCGGTTCAAATGGTCAAATCTGCTGGATTAAAAACATTTCACCAGTTGCCCTCTTCAAAATGGCGGCCGCCATTTTGAAGAGTAAAATTGGCGAAATGAACCCAAAATACATAAAATTAACGACTCACCGTCGAGTGGTCGACACAAAACACAAAATAGAATCCTCCGGCCGTGTTAATTTGGCTTGAAACAGCGGGAAACTCTGCGGATTTATCCAAGTAACCCCAGCACAAACAGCTAGCATAAGCACCGAGTCCTTCTTCTTCTTCTAGGTGGAGTTTAATGGCGGTTGGCAAACAACTTAAGGTGCATTACCGCCACCTACTGAGCTGGAGCGTGGACAGGAGATAAACAGGACAAAAAAAATAAATAAATAAAAATAACCCAACTAAAGTCTACCTAAGAAGTATGTGTCCTACAAGAAAAGTAGAAAGTGAACCACAACGTCACCAACACAACTAAAAGTGACTGCCAAGTTCTAACTGCAAAAGGAAAATGCAGCCAACCAAGGCCTTTCCGGAAACTCTATCCTATATTATTCGTTTATTATTAAAATGGTTTACTATATTTTTTTACCCAAATGAGAATTGATAACAGAATTGATAAGGAATTGAATCGATAAAGGACATCGATAACGGCATTGATATTGATAATTTCTTATCAATTCCCATCCCTACACGTGACCCTTCCCACCTGTCTCCCTGAGAGGTGTGTGTGTGTGGGGGGGTTCGCAGACACCTCTGTGTCTGCTCATTTCAGAGGCACTCTGCTGGGGTTTATTAATTATGCTAATACCCCGTGGGCCGTGAGAAAGAGGAGGAAAAAGGCCCTCTCTCTTTATGACGGCTTGAAGGCCAGAAGGACCTGTTTTGCTGAAGATTGTGTGTTGTTGTTTTTTTTTGTGCTTATGTGCAATGACGTACATGATTTTATGTAACTCACAGCAGAGAAAGCATGATTTGTGCATGCTGTAAATAAACTAGCTCTTTGTACTGTGTTACAAGCAAAGTCTGGACATGAAGGGATCATTCCCGTTACCACGTGGGCGGGTGATCCTGTAACGTGGAAACGTGGACCTGGTTCATCAGGTATGTTTTTGTCTGTCGTCACGATTAGCAGAGGCGGCCGCCACTAGAGGGCGCTAGGGGCGCCGCTCCTCCTTGGAACTGCAGCTTTTCTTCTTCCCCATTTGAAGATTTTTTTTACAAAAGTGAAATAATAAAATAAAAATATTTCGAAATGCATGCATATATGTTTTTAGTTGTGTAGGATAAATATTTTATGAGTAATGATTGTTTTGTTTGTTTCAAAAAACGTTTTCTGATTGTGAGTGACGTACTTCCGGTTTCCCCGCTCGGCGCCGCCTGGGGGCTTTTCCCATGCTTTTCCATTGAATCTAATTATAACTAGCGGCCGCTAGCGGCCGTAGTTTATGTCCCATCTGTACAAAACTTTTGGACGTACAGGTCGCATTTTCCGCCGCCCTCGAGCCTGGACTTGTCTCTTATCGCCACGGATCGCCAGCACTTCCGGTTCGAGCCAGGAGGGACGGGGGAGCGGGGGATTCCCTCTGTTTACACCTTCAGAGCTGACACACGCAACTAGCGACGTTGAACAGCAGTAATTATTAATGGTGCCTTTCTACACAGGTAAGCAAGTAATATTAAGTGAGTTTAATGAATCGCTACATGAGCAAAGTTTGAGCTGATCTCTGTGTGCATGACGTGGTGTGTTGTGTTGCGGTCAGTCAACAGTACAGCAAGGGCTTGCTGTCTCTCCAACAGTAGCTAGCTACAAGCTGTGCTTATCTGTGGTGTATTGTACAACATTATAAAAGTTGCTAGTTATTATAAACCCGAATGTCTGAAGACGACTCCTGTCTGTCCATCTTCAGCTCATGTCATGAACTGTTTTACTCGTCAGTGTCTGTGTTAAAGGTTCAGTATGTAACATTTTTTATAAACATATTTCTTCACTCTGCCACATCTCCTGACAGTAGCTACAAGACAGATGCTTAAACTGCTAAGCTTCAGCAAAAAGAGGAAAATATTGATGAGTAGCAAAACACTAAAAGTAGCAATTTTTTTGCTGAAAGTATCAAAATGCTAGTTAAAAGCAGTGGTGGAGGAGAAAGTACTCAAACACTGTACTTAAGTAAAAGTACAAATAAACAGACAAAAATGTACTCTAGTGTAAGTAGAAGTACCACATTAATGTTTTTACTTAAGTAAAAGTAAAGAAGTATTTGCTTTTAAAAATACTTAAAGTATTAAAGTAAAATTTTAATTTTAATATTATTTTAATTTTAATATATTTTAATATTGCAGCAATAATTTATTGTTCAAGTTCAGAAGATTATTTTTGTCCAGTCTGTCTCTTTTGGGAGAGAGAATCTGTCCTGCTGTACTGAATAGTCTTTCAATAATCTTTCAATATTTTTTTTAATAAGGCCATGGGTGGTGCATATCTTCTAGCTGATTCTCCACGGTGGAATCCATTGTGGGTGAGAACTGGTCCCAGGACCAAGATGGAAACGAGGACTGGAAACACAACAAAAAACAAGGTAAGTGTCTCTCAAAGTACTGTACTCACAAACTGGCTAGAAGCATAAATACCATGAGTAGGCATCAATGCTCCAGCGAAGAGTACTTGACTGCAGCCTTAAGTATAGGTGGAGCTCATCAGGTGGATCACAGTAAAATAGATCATTTTTCTTCCCCATAAATCAGTTATTTAAAATCTAATCTGGAATCATTCCTCCTTGTTAGACTTGAGTTGACCTGTTTAAGTTGGGCCCAAATTTGTTATTATCTTTTGATTTATTTTTCATTGAAATTGTAATGATTTCAGTAAACCCAGATTGGTACGAGACCCGGAACGAGACAAGACTCCACAAGATAGAAAATTAAACAGTGTTTATTTTGTGCAGGTGACTATTTACAGGTGATCCTCTGGAGCTCCTGAGAAACAAACAGGATGTCAGATGGATTGGAATAAGAGTGGTCCTTTGATTATTCGTGATGTTTTTCCTCTTACAGGTTGGATGGTTTGAGTAGAGCATGAGAGTGAATCCAAGTGAGTCCAGAGGATGGTGAACCAGTTCCACTCCACAGATGGATGGCTTGGAGGATCAGGCACGAGGACCAGGAACTGAACCCAAGGCGAGCCAGAACAGAAAGGGATCCACGAACACAGGAGAACTGGAGGCACAGAGAACAAGGTTAGAAACTCTTTTTGAGGAAACAAACAGGCTGAGAGCATAAATACCATAAATAGCTCAATGCCCCAGCGAAGAGTAGAACTTGACTGCAGCCTTATATAGTTGAAGGTCTCTTCAGGGAGATGACCGGCAGCTGTGGTAATTGGCGGCCATCTTGGGTAGGAGCTGCAGCCAGTAGAACTCTCACAGAAATTTAATTATTTGTTAGTTTATTTTTGGAACTATTAAATTGAATTATTTGGTGGATTTTTGAACACCTTTGTCCTTATTTAAGTCTGGACCCTCACAATTCTATTTACATTATGAACTTGTATTACTAAAATAATTATAACAGAATATGATAGAAGTTGTCCAAAAATTGAAAAGTGGAAGCAGAACACTCCCATTCTCTTTTCACACTGATGCCTCAAACAAGGTGAAGATGAACCATGTTTTATTAATGATAGTGTTATACAAATGGATACAACTGATATATACAAATAAAAACATGAACAAACTTACTTTACAGTATACAAACATAATTATGCATACTTCTACACATGCTTAAATTTTTTTTTATTGCGCCCCCCCATAAAAAAAATCACCAGCCGCCACTGACGATTAGCAGAGGAGGCCCTGTGCTTGGTCGCCTGGCAGGGGACAAACCTGTTTTTGCTCCATGCGTGCTCGGTACGAGGTGGGCCCGGCGAGGGTCTTTGCCTGGGCTCCTCTTCGTATGCTGGCTAGGGGTTGAACGAGTACATAATTTTAAAACTCGACATTAACATAAATAAGCTCGATTAGTGCTCGAGTAGTCGATGATGTCATAGATGCAAAATAAATAAATATATAAAAATGCATAAAAACTTCATTATTTACCAAAAAAAAAAAAGACCAACAAAACATTGGGAGCATTTATTATGCTCCTATCATTTATCATACTGCAGATAAGTCACAGGAAAAACAAAACTATTAGTTATTATTATTAATATTAAAAGTGAAAGTAAGGCGCTGAAACCGAAACTTAAAAAACAAATGGGGCCACAGCCACACCGTACCACCGCCTGCAGTGCTGTGCAATTTAGGTTTACTTTTAGAGATTAATGTGTTTATAGGTTTTATATAGGTCTAGAGAGATGAATATTTGTTGCTTTTTGTTTGTGAAACGAGAGAGGAAGCCGTTTCGGCCGTGTTGTATGTGACCTGCAATCCAACACCGTCCTCTCCTGTCACAATCTACGGTGGTGACAGAAGTTGATTCAATGAGCAGCAAAGCATTCTATAAAATTATAAACTGTTTCATAATAATAAAACACGACGCATTTTTACCTTTTTGACAAGACTGGACCAGCTCCATACATCCGTGCGCACAGAGGAATCCATTTTGTAGCGTCTGCTAAAAGCTAAAAACTACCCCGCGCTCGGTTCGGATCATGTGAAATGTGACGTAATGACGTCAGTGCGACGTGATGACGTCACTACGAGTAATCGAGAGGGACAAAAAGGCCTCGATAGAAGTTTTAGGACTCGACCTCTCGATAAATCGGGTACTCTGTTAAAGCACTAATGCTGGCCGCTTCTGCGGTGGGGCACGGGTTGCCGAGTGGTGCCGAGACTGTGCAGGCCTGCTACCAGCAGACTCCCTTGGGGGGGCGAAGCTTCTCCGGGGAATGCCCACCCGGAGAGCTTCCGCCTGTCTGCGTCTTTGGTCCAGCTTGGTCTGAATTCGCTCCAAAGCTTTACCAAACAATCCCGCCGGCTCTATCGAGTGGTGGAGAAAAGGCACCTTTTGTCCCTCCGGGAGATCCGTCAGAGTCATCCAGAGGTGGCGGATCGCAATGACCACTTCCGCCATTCCCCTGCCCTGTGCAACAGCAGCTGTCCCCATCATACGGAGCACAAAGTCTGTTGCTCTGCGGGCTTCATCCAGCAATTCGGCAGCCGCCTGCTTGTCCGTTGTTGTTTGGAGCTGTTGCAGTTTTTCGGCCAGGTAAGCTTGCATTAACGCGGACGCATTCATGGCGCGTGCCGCGAGTCCCTGAGCCCTGTAGCATTTCTCGAGTAGAGACGCTGAGGCTCGACAAGCCTTGCTGGGAAGAGTTGGTTTTGTTCCTGATGATTTAGGAGCCAGGTGAGACGCTAGTGTGTCCTCATCTGAGGCACGTTAGCTATTCCCACTTCATCCATCCCATCCACGTCGAGGAACTGTGAGAGGGGGAGAAGCATAGGGGCTCGTGGCTGAGTCCAGGTGCGCGTTAGTTCTGTCAGAAAATCCGGGAACACGGGCATCTTTTGCCTCGCAGCCTGCTGCTTCGAGTAAAAATAATTTCCTGCCAGCCTCGTGACCTGTTGGCGAGGCGGAGGTTCAGGCCATGGGATGTGTAGCGCGTCAGTTGCTCTGTGGCACAAGTCGAACAGAGCAGGGATGGAAAAATCAGTTTCTAGGAGCACAGGTACTGGGGTCTGGGAGAGGTCTTCACCCTGATCCTCCAGTTCCACGTCCGCCTCTTCCGTTGAAAATTCACCCGAGGCTAATATCAAGATCTCGTCCTCGTTCATCATGTCCCAGGTGTCGAATTCGACTGTTAGGTCCACCATGGGAGCCTCCATGTCAGGGATGTCGCTCCATTCAACACGTGTGCTGTCATGTAGAGCCATGTTCTCGAGCTCCGGCGTGGAAGTGAGAGGCTCCGTGGTGTCCGCGTCCGCTGGTGTCGCTGAAGAGCCCATGGCCTTGGCGACGTGGTCAACACGATGCCGCAGCACCGCGTCCATCATGAGGTTGCAGTATGGGCAAAAGTCGGGCATATCCAGTGCTGTTTTTGCATGAAGCATTCCCAGGCAGACTGGACAGGCCTCGTGGGTGTCTGTTGCTGCGAGGGAAAAGCAGCATCCGTTGGGACAGGCACGCGATGTTGGGCTCGCCGTCCCGTTGGTTTTCCTTGGAAGTCTCACCTTTCGTTTTCCTTTCTCTGGAAGCATGTCCGAGATGAGGCGAGCAAGTCCTTCCAGAATCTTTTTTCTTATTTCTTGAAATGTCTCCTCCGCCGCGTCGCTTTCGCTGGCTAGCTCGCTAGGAGTTAGCGAGGTAGCTTTTTTCTTGTGGCGTAGTTAGCGCCGTCGAGCGAAGCAACCTGTAGAGAGGGAGAAGAAAATACTTCGGGGTTAAGAAAAAAGTGCCGGACTAGCTTTCGCTAGTCCAGCAGTACGCAGGAATAATTCTCTGTGCGCTCTGTGTAGGGAGCAAGCTCACCTCTGGTTGAGCGATGAAGCAACAGAGAAGTCCCGCGAAGAGGTAGTTCAGGTTTAAGCGAGGTGAAGGGCAAAAAAGAGAAAGATGGAGGGGCACAAGCCGCTTAAGTACCCAGAGGGTGGGGCCTCTGGCGCGGCGATGACACCCCTAGCCGTAAAGGCGTGAGTATATTCCTTCAGGTAATCGCACGTGGGCGCAATTCCCATAGCAAATATGTTGCACTGAGAGACCAGACTGAAAGGGAACAGATAAATACAATAGCCTACCAGGAAGTCACTGATCTCTATTTTCACCTTCGTCCTGTGCGAGCTTGTTCCCATCACGCAGCTGCCTTTCAAAACATGGGGTACAACGGGGAGGGGAGGAGAACTTTGTTCCCACCATCCCCGTTCTCTCCTCCCTTCCCTGTTTCAATGGCTGTTTCCTTGATCCACTGTGACCTGTTCGGTAATTTCATTGGTCTGATTTTATTTTTATTTTTTAACCTTTATTTATACATATACAGGTAGTCCCCGAATTACGAGCGCTCTGATCTGCGAGGTTCCAGACTTACGAGCTGGCGAATTTTTGGAAAAAACGCAAAAAATACTGAGTTTTCATGTGTTTTTTCACCACAGTTAGTTAGCTAAACATATGGACACACGTTTCCGATCATTTTTATGCACTCATAAGCAGTTTTTTGATGAAAAACGAGTGTTTGTAGTCGCGCTAGCGAAACCGTTCCAATTTACGAGCGAAATTCCGGACTTACGAGAGACATGGCAACCGTTCCAAATTACGAGATTTCCGGTTTACGAGCGCCTCGTTGTAACGGATCTCGCTCGTAAATCGGGGAATACCTGTACAGTGGTATGGGAGTGGTGGCGCAGAGGTTAAGAAGGTGCGCTTGTGATCGGAAGGTCGCCGGTTCAAGCCCCGGTACCGACAACATCAAAGATGTGGGTGGGATAAGTGAAGCGGTCACACTTGTCTCCACCCTCATCTGCCCCACTCTGGGCCCTTGAGCAAGGCCCTTAACCCACACCATCTGCTCCCCCGGGAACCCTAGATATCAGCTCTCTGCTCCACACAGAGGGCTGTGGTTGCTCGGTGGTCTGTGGTTGTGTCAGGAAGGGCATCCGGCGTAAAAACAACTGCCAAATCTTCGTGCGACCAGTTCGCTGTGGCGACCCCTAACGTAGGGAATAAAGCCGAAAGAAGAAAAAAAAAAAAAAATTTTTTTTATACATATACAGTGGTCCCTCATGCCCCCGCACAATAAGTGAAAAATTACAAGTAGGGCTAGAGTAGTCCAAGGTCAAGTTCAACTAAACTTTATTGTCATTACCATCTCAAATGGTACATGAGATTAAAAAAAGTACACAAGTAGTAGTTAAAGTTGCATTCGTGTCTAAATAAAATCCAACCCGACCCCAGCCCATAGCCATTTTTTTCTGAACCCAACCCGAGCCGATCACATTAACTGTAATGACAGGCCCACAGAAACAAAAACAAAAAACAGCATTGTTTGTATTAAGCTTTTACTGCAAGTCAGTTTGACATAATAATTTAAAAACTTATTTAAAAGAAAGGAGGATGTAAGATTTTTTGTTTCACCAAATGGATATTAACATACACAACAAAGAGCCTAAAAAATAATCAACTGTAAAGATAGGCTATTATACAGATGCACAAATTTTTTTTTTAGAGCAAAATCATTTGGAAAAATATAGAACAAGGCTATTTTAATTGAACGAGCTGCTCGCTTCGGCTTTTGTAGATGCTGCTACTTCCTTCACCGAAGATGACAGCAGGTGTGGGGATGCACGCCGGTAATCAGCTGATCTATCTTACCATCCATCCATCCATCCATCCATCCATCCATCCATCCATCCATTAGCTTTACCCACTTCTTCCTTTTCAGATAGCAGGGGTTGCTGGTGCCCATGTCCAGCCAAAACTGTGCGAAAGGTGGTGTAATAATAATAATAATAAAAGTCAATTTATACCGCACTTTTCATTAATAAAAATCTCAAAGTGCTACAACAAATAAAACAAGTGATAAAAATCAAGTAAAATCAATAATAATATCAACCAAGATCAAAGATAAAATCATGTGGAGGCAGAATAGGCTTGCTTAAAATGAAAAGTCTTTAAGCCGTTTTTGAAGTCAACCAGTGACTGTGGAGCTCTCAGGTAGTCAGGGATGGAGTTCCATAGGTGGGGGGCAGCCACACAGAATGCCCGGTCTCCCATGGTCTCTCCCTATCTGTCTGAGTTGCTGCAGCCATACACACCCTCTCGATCCCTCAGGTCATGTGATCAGCTGCTCCTGAGTGTCCCAAAGACAAAACGCAAGCTCAGAGGAGACCGTGCTTTTGCTGTGGCAGCTCCTAAACTGTGGAACAACCTTCCCTTGAACATCAGACAGGCCTCTTCCCTGTCTGTTTTTAAATCTCTTCTTAAAACCCATCTCTTCTCCCTGGCCTATGACACCATCTGCGATGTTGACTTTTAATAATTTTAGTCGCTTGTTTTATCTGATTGTATGATTCCTCAACTTTTATTATGTGACTCTTATTTATTTTAATCATTTTATTACCTGATTGTGATTGTTTTGTTGTGTGTACAGCACTTTGGTCCTGTAGGTGTTTAAAGTGCTCTATAAATAAAGCTGGTATGGTATGGTATGGTATGGTCCTTAATTTGGTTCGTGGAATGTGAAGTAGATTACTGTTCTGTGATCGTAGAGACCGGGTGGATGAATATGGTGCAAGAATGTCCTTTAGATAATCAGGTGAAGTTCCGTGTAAGCAAAGGTGGGCTTCAGACCGCTGGGGAGCGCTAATGCGCTAATCTGCTTATAGCGTACCTAAACAATTTGTTAGCTTTACAGCGGATTGACTAACTTTTATAATTCATAAGCGGATTTGTGCTATTTTTATTTAAAATGCAGTATCGCTAATAACTAATTATCTATCAGTAAAAACGAAAAAACTTATTTACGGGCTGCTAACAGACCATATCCTGTCAGCGCCGGATGTGGTCCGTGACAAAAAAGCGTCCCTCAGTCCCGCTGCAGTGAGGTGTACTGGTGTACTTGGTATCCTTCAAGACCGAGGCTTTCCCAAAATGCATTGCGTTTACACTGCGCGTGCGTATTGAGGGAAAATTTTGGATGATGTTATGGCGGACGAAGCGACGGAATACACTTTTAAAAGTAAGTTATGTTAAAATGTGGGATTAAAAAATTAAAAGCCTAAAGCGGTTATGATTTTAAGCAGATGATAGGCTTTTGTCATTTACGTAGACATTTTTTTGTATTATTTTTTGTCGGAGATCAGCTCGTACAATGGGTCCCATAATATTTTCGCCGCTAAGCAAATTTTACTTTTTATTTTTTATTTTTTAAGGGAGCAAGGAGTAGACCGCAGCTTTTATTAAGGTTTTATGGACCTTACCAAGCTCCGCCCACAGGGCCGCGTTTCATTGGCTAATGCCCATAACACGTCACAGCGCAGCTTCCACGTGCGTGCCGGTCTCACAAAACAAACGCTACGGTAGCGTTTGTGAGACCGGCACCACATGCTACTTACATTGCTAGCTAGCATACGTGCAGAATTTTTCTGCGTCAGGGCTGGAAAAATGCTCCTCCACCGTCAGTGGGGTATCTGTACAGGAGATGTCAGGTACCCTGACCGTATTTGTGGAAGTAAAATTCACCGTTTCCCTATATGTGAAACTGAATGCCTTGCTTGGATCAAAGCTTGTGCACGACCACAAAACTGAACAATTATTTCTTTCACCAGCAGAGAAGGGTTGACCTGCTTTTGAAACCTGCTAGTTAACAACACGCGGTCACGATGAGAGAAAGCCACAGTTCACTGAACGTCCTGGAAGTTGGGAAGAAACAGCTCTGCTAACGCCACATGAGCTAGCTAACACAACGAGCTCTACTGTCGATTTCACCTAAAACTGCACAAAATCGTGACACGAAGGCTGGATTTTAACTAACACACCGGACGGCTGAGCTCGTTAGCCCTCACAAAAGTCGCTGTCGGCGTGTTTAGCAGCTAAAGCAGCAACGGCTAACCAACCACTTGAGGAATGAATGGAGATTACAGTTAGCATTAGCTTTGCGACCAAGGCACACAAACTTTTGCCAACATCGCTGATTTCAAAAGTAACCCTCAAAACCATGAATGCCTGACTTACCCAGCCTTGCAGAACAATAGGCATCAGTGATCCTGTCCACAGCTGTAATAACGCTGAGCCTGAGCGTGTGAGGAGCTGATGTTTTCCCCATCAGACGGTAGCATTAGCGGTGACGCGCACGCTGTTTGGAGGCATCGCGTGGATCAAACAACTTGATAACGTCCAAAAAAAAAAATAACATGAACTTGTTGGTTCCCCTGTCCATTGTCATGGCTGATATTTTGTTGGAATCTGGCAGAAATGATACACTATTCGACTCAAAAATACCCTGCAGTCAGTCGACGCCATGTTTTCCATTGACACCAAAGCTGCGCTTGGGAGACGTGCAGCCATGTTGGAGCTTAGGGGGCGTTTCTGGGCGGAGCTTGGTAAGGTCCATTATTAAACCGTCCACACTTGTTCATTCAGAAAACATTTATGCACGATTATGGCCGCTTATGTTTTCACATATTTAACCTGTACAAATAATAATAATAATAATAATAATAATGAATTCAATTTATAACGCGCTTTTCATTAGTGAAAATCTCAAAGCGCTACACACATTGAATGCTACACACATTCATACACCGGTAGCGGCAGACTACCATGCAAGGTGCTTTCCAGTCCTACCGGGAGCAACTCGGGGTGAAGTGTCTTGCCCAAGGACACAACAACACATGGTGTGGGGAACCGGGATTCGAACCGCCAACCTTCCAATCGGGGGACGACTGCCATTACCACTACGCCACGGCCGCCCCATGAGGACAAACCAGGTAATGAGAAGATATGGCTACAAAACGCAAAGTAGAAGTGTTTATCCCTGCTGAGGAAAGTGACCATCTCTTAATTAGACCTGTGAGTTAATAATTAAGCTTGAAAACAGCCACCTTTTCACGAGTGCAAAACAAATCTGCAGCTGTGTTATGGAGGTGCACGACTGAATCAATTTATTCATCTTATGCTTCTGACTGAGTACAGTTTCATTAACCTTCATACTGTACAGAACCTGTGATCTTAATGAAGTACTGTACAGCTCTTCTTGTGTTGTGCGGTGGAAACTACAGTTTTTCTAAGACATTATTTTCCATGTTTCCCCTCTTCATTCATTTTATGTTGCTGTTATTAGGATCATTTTGGAGAAGATGGGGCCTGCATGACAAGGTAAATCCTCTGCAGGCAAAAAAGATATAGGATAATCTAAAAAAATAAATACAAAGTATGTGCATGTGTAATGAAGAATATAATTTGTACGTGCAGCTGTTAATAGATGTAAAGTTTTTTTTTATGTTTGTTGCTCTTTTTGCCAACTTTGATGTTTCCTCTGTTCAGGACTTAAATATCCAGGCGGGTCAAGGAGTTAATGGGAAGCTGCTGTTGTGACTTGGTCCTGGTTTGTCCTCATGGACGAGGTTTTAGGACAGACCTTCCACTGCACCTCCTGTCCTAACTGTCTCCATCACTGAGGACACTCCAGGTCCAAGCGTAGCAGCGGGTGAGCCAGGGCTGAGGAATGGAGACGGGGAAGAAAGAGGCAGCAGAAGAGATGAAGCAGCAGAGAGAAGAACAAATATAAGTAGAGACAGAATGGAGAGACTTTTCACAATTCTCAAAAGAATGAGCAAATAAATGAATTAATTTATTGTATTTTTATGTTCTTGATGTAACCAGTGGCACCTGTTGGTGCTCTCCATCACTGATTGAAAGGCAAGCAGTTAAAGGAGCAGGTGTGGCCTTTCAGAAAAGTTTGTCAGAGCTCTGATTGTGCTTCTGCTGTTGGGGTGTGTGGTAAGAAATCACTTTATCATGATCTGGTGGTTTTAAAAACTCAAGGTATCTTTCCTAATGTGTTGTTTGGATGTTGCAGTGTGATCACACACACGATTTGAAGGTGTGTTCTACATCCAGCTGCACGTGGGTGTGACGACGTGTCAGGTATTGTTTTTTATATAATGTATTAATGACTAATGAAATGAATTGTATATGGAACTGTCAAGATTAATTGAAGTTTGTCTTTATAGTTTCATATGTACTGTTTCCTGCTGTCCTTTTTGAGTTGAGTTTAATGAATTGTTTTTGGTCTGCCCGGGCCTTGCATGGCCTGTAGAGCAAAACATCTGGGAGTGTGTCTTGTAAGGGTGGACCAACCACTTTATTTTTGTTTTGTTTGTCCTTATTTAGCCACCCACCTAGGTGACACCAGATGTAGCTTATAGCCACAAGCCTTCACGTCCTGGAAGCTTGACCCATTCTCGTGTGTGTGGTGGTGTTGGAACCTGAAGTTTGTGGCCTTCTGCACTTAGTTTGGTCACTAGTTGGCAATGTAGTGCAAATATTGCATAACTTGCTGGCTACCAATTGTTGAATTTAAAGTGAAACTAAACCCAAATTTAACTTTTTTTAGCTGATAAACTCCCTAGAATGTGTTTAAAATGTTTCAGAGCAGTATTTCTGTGTTAATTTTCATGTATTTGTGCGTATTAGTTAAAATCGGCAATATTTGGTCTAAAAATGTGTTCACGGTAGCCCTATGGGTTGAACAGAGGTTATTGCACCTTAATTTTCTTGTTGGTCTACGATTCGCACAGTGACGTATTTTCGCAAGCTTTCGTCACGGACGTGGTTCAAGCAGAGCCAATCCCTTGCGGAGATGACACGGTCCTCCCTCCAGTGCATACCTTATATGGAGTGCTACATTTCACTCCTGAAAAGCTCTGCAACAAAGCATATTATAGTTTTCAGAATGGCACTAGTTATTTGTGTATTGTAACTTATTTATTTTAGGAATGTTTTTCACTTCTTCGAAACTGTCTGGTTGTATATGTTTTAATACAGTGCGTTAGAGGAGCAGTGCATGAAAGCTGAGTTGGCTCAGTGGTGTAGACACTGGGTTTGAATACGGGAGACCCGAGTTCGATCCCTGGTCACGGAGTACTCTTTTTTTTTTTTTAAAGCCTTTTGTTTTGGATAGGTCAGGTGGAATAGATAAATACATCTACAGTACATGTTTATTCTTTGTTGTTGCTTGGTTTATGTTGTTGGCTACAGTTCTAGTTTGTTGTAGGTTGTTGCTGGAGGAGGCGTGGACGCAGGAAACCCCCCACCTCCTCCCCTCCTTTAGGCGATGCCTCTTCAGTCTATCGGAACGCCCATTTTGATGAAGATTTTTGAATCTGGACTTGGGGAGGAGTTAAAGATCCAGAGGCCGTTCAGTGACACTTTAAATAGCGGTTTAGAATTTAGCTTCCCCTAATTTTCATAAGACATCAGTGCTTTTGAAATAGCGGACCTAAATAAATTAATTAGTGCTTTTGAAATAGCTGAACTAGTTTTTGGATTAGCGCTGCCCAGCACTGCGTGTAAGCATTGGTGTGTAATGAGAGCAGTTTTGTACTGAATTCTGTAGGTGACAGGAAGCCAATGGAGGTTATGGAGAATGGGTGTAATATGTTCAAATTTACGAGCTCTCAATAAAATCCTTGCTGCACTGTTTTGAATATATTGAAGCTTCTGAAGATTTTTGCCAGGGATTCCAATAAACAGGGAGTTGCAGTAGTCGAGCCTGGAGGAGACAAAGGCATGGACGAGTTTCTCAGCATCAGAAAAAGTCAGAGATGGGCGAAGTCTGGAGATGTTTCGAAGATGGAAGAAGCAGGTTTTAAACAGATGCTTAATGTGATTTTCAAATGTAAGATGAGAGTCCATTTTTATTCCAAGATTTGTAACAGAGGTGGAGAGGGGGATGTCTTGTCCAGAGAAGGAGATTGTTGTTAAAGTTGATGTTTGTATCTGGTGAGGGGTGCCAATCAGTATGGCCTCAGTCTTGGAGCAGTTTAATTGAAGAAAGTTCTGATTCATCCATGCCCTTATTTCCTCCAGGCAGGTAGAGAGGGCAGTGAGTGAAGATGGAGATGGGGATGATGAGGATGCTCCAGTCCTGATGTAAAGCTGTGTATCGTCGGCATAACAGTGAAAAGAAATGTTGAACTGATTAATAATTTGACCTAAAGGCAGCATGTAAAGGGAAAACAGCAGGGGCCTCAGAACTGACCCTTGGGGGACACCACAGGTCCATTTCAACTGGCGAGTCAGCAGATGTTAAGGTGTTTTGAACCTTTCCCACACTCTCTCAATGTTTCCAACAAATTTCTCAACTCTAAAAGAGCACAGCATGTCATAATCTCAGCTCTGTCTCCTGCTGCTGCCTACCATCAGCTAGCGCTCTTAGCCACGCCCACTTCTCTGCTGCAGAGCGGAAATCTGTCATACTACAGGAAGTGGAAGCTTCTCCCTGCACATGTGGGATGCACATGGGTGCAGCAGGTGCTAAATAATTTAAAATAATTTATTTTGAATCAAAATTCCATGCCGATCGTGCAGCTCATCCATCGATCAGTTCATTATGTGTCATGTCAAATGTTACTTTGAAAAACCGCTATAGAGCGAGACAGTGAAAAACGAACCACTAAGTAGCGAGGGACTACTGTAGTCACAAAGAGAGACGTATATTGGCATCTATGTGAGTGCCCGGGTGTGACGAGGCTCAATGTTTTGGCAGTATGCTCGTTAGCCTGTCAAAAAAAAAAGAGTGGAATTGTCTCCCTCCTCCATGCAGGCTCCATTCCCATAAAGGGAGCTAGCTCCCTTTATGTGAAAGGGAGACAATTAAACTCACTCCTTCATCTTTAAAAACTGTTAGGATAGGCTAAGTGCTTGGTGACTGTACAGTACTGTACATGTATTAATTTATAAAAAAATAAATGAAAAAAATATATATATATATTTTTTAATGGTGATCCTACTTACAAATTTTTGACATACGAGCGCCCCCTAGGGACGGAACTCGCTCGTAAGTTGGGGACTACCTGTATGCTCCCAATGTTTTGTTGGTCTTTTATGTAAATAATAAATTACTTCTTTTTTTTTTTGCAGTTTTAATTAGTTAATTATTTTTTGCATCTTGAGATCCTATGACATCATCAACTACTCGAGCTCTACTCGAGTATTATGTTAATGTCGAGTTTTAAAATTATGTACTCATTCAACCCCTTAT
>JBBPBX010011000.1:21411-34671 GCA_038048925.1 Garcialebias charrua | reverse complement strand
ATTTCATTAATTTGCCGCAGTATTGTACAAGCTGTGGGATTCAAAGCATGTGAAAAAAGTAGCGGCTTATTCTGTACATCGGAAATCCTGGTATATGCTAAACTAAAATTATTTAACTATAACAGATGATTGTTTAAATTCTTAAGTTTTATGTTTGGATCAAACTACCGTACTGCTTGTGCCACTTCTGGCTGATATAAAGGAACATTTTCTCTTGTTGGTGACTTGAATGTAACTATAGTTAACACCTGTGTAAAGTGGCTTTGTAAAGCTCAAAATTAGATACTCAGTTCATATTGTGTATTGTGCCCACAGAGTGAGTGTGCTAACAAAGTGAGACTGAGCATAAGAATCCTAGCTCTCTTCAAGTGTGCACTGTGTGCAAGAAATGTTTCAATACAACACACTGTGGTCTGCTGCCAAACCCCTAGTGTAGGTGTGAGGTCACGGTGACCCCGAGTATTGATGGGACTGTGAGTAAAGCTGTTAGACAAAGGGGCATGTCAACCTGGTTCAACAGCAGGTGAAGCCATTTTACACACAGAAGTGCTGTTAGACATTCATCCCATCCTGCATCTTGTTTTTAAAGGGCTGAGTGGGGATAAATGTGTACATTTGTGTAGAAGGCAGCAGATGCTGAAAGTTCCCGATGGCCAGCAAGTCTTTTCTGGCATTCGAACAGGAAGCATTTCAAGTTGTCTGAAGTGGTATTTGATGACTAAACCCCACCGAGACATGGACAATGAGTTTGAGCAATGTTATAAAATGTGTTTATTCACACGCAGGGAATGCACACAGGAAGCAGAATATGATGTAAAACTGTGGAAATCAGTGTTTTACACATTGAAATACCACAAAAGCTCCTCTTACACGTGATAATATATATGTGCATGTGTGTGTTTTTTCTACACAACAAACATCCTTGAACAATTGTGAACTGACATATGGGCAGACAAAAATAAATAAATACTAGCTCTTATTAGTCTGCACACACCTGCTGTATATTCAGCTGGGAGTTGTTTGCTGAGTTCATGAATAGGTTCATTTTGAGACCTCCTTTATCAAATCTTCTTTAAAAGCTAGAGAAGAAAACTGCAGAAATCCCAGCAGATCTAAGTAAAGAGACACAAGTTCACATCCAGTTTTTCCCATGCATCCATAATAAAAAATGAATTAAAAAAAAAGTAGATATTCCAGTCTATTGTTTTTAGTGACTGATCATGCACGTGTGTGTCTATTGTCTGTTAGCAAACCATCTCACAAATGTATGTTTTATTTAATCTTTCAAAATTATTGACAGTAAATAAGTTACAGTTTTACCATTTTTGAATGTCCATCACCACGATATAGGATGCACTTGTATTAGACTGCAATTTAAGAATGAAAATGGCAGCTTCCTGGATTTTCTCGCCTGTTTGGTAACAAAACATATTTTGTTGAAGTGAAGTAGGCTCCTACTCATGGGAAGCAGTATGGGCTGTACACACCACTGGAGTAGAGTCTGGAGTCGAGGAGAAGGACCCACTGGGCTCAAGTTCAACACTGGTGCTTGGAAACCCCCAAAAAGATGTCTAGAAAGTAACAAAATGTTCCAGCCACAGCTTAAAAGCAACAAAAACCTGTTAGATCATGAGAGAAACGCTCCAGCATTACATTTACAGACAAGAAAGAGATAGTGGGGGAGCATAACTTCTTCATAATCCTCTCAGAGTTCAGAGATTTGGAGCTGTTTCAGCAGCATCACTGTACAACGGCTGCCTCCATGTTTGTCCCAGACTGAGCAGAGAGGAATAGGACAGCTTGTTAACGTGATGGAAGGAAGAAGCTGCAAAAATCACAATACAAACCTAATTAAGGCTGCAGAGAGACTGGGTCAGAGTGATTGATGGACACACACAAACTGCATAGAAAACTTGGGCGCAGCAAAGATAAAGATAAAGTGCTATGTGTGGTCATCGTATGTTCCCATACAACGGCAAAATTAGTTCTCTGCATTTAACGCATCGCATCTGGGATACACCCAGGTGGAGCAGTGGGCAACTATGAAAGCACCCGGGCGCAATTACGGATTGAGTGTCTTGCTCAAAGACACCACAACATGTGGGAATGGCTGGGGATTGAACCTGGGACTTTCGGGTCCCGAGTCGGCTGCCATACATCTACCCCATTTTTTCCCACAAGTAGGATGTCGCACTAGGAAACAAGTCGTGCTCTGTGCGCTGCTCAGGCAGTGCACACAAATGGATTCCAATGTGAAAGGGGCTTTAGTGCCACTTCAAAACCAAACACTGAATCTTGGGTGAAACTCAATCCAACCCCACCAATCTCTTTCAATATAATTTTGATTGGTAAATGCTTGACGACGTCAGCCCATCGATGGTGCTGAACCGATCCTCAGTAGCCACTGCTCACTCCCTATCACTGAAACTGAATACATCAACTCTCTGCTCCTGCCTTAATGTTACAATATAATTTGTGTATGTTTGACTTTCCTGTAACCAAAGCCCCCACTCCCCACCCCACACACACACTTCGTTGACCACAAGATGCCAGGCAGTAACTTTGTCTCTATGGAAACAGTGTGCCATTGATTTTGCAACAAAGTTTAGAAAAACAGAAGAACAAAGCAGTGAGCTGAGGCTAGTTTAGAACCATACAGTGCTGTTGTGCAATAATTACATATTCGCAGACCCAATGGCTGTCTGGTTACAAAATATAAAATCAGCTTTTTGAATGCCATTTTTAAATACCCTGCACGTTTGGACACCATTGAAAGGACCGTATTGTACCTGTGAACAGGTTGCTCTGACAAAAAATACACAGGTCTGTTGTGCTTAATGTATAAGGATGGAGTTGTTTTTTCTAACAAAAGAGAAAAGAAATAAACTTCATGAAAATCATAAATGCAGGTTAATATTTAACATTCACAAGAGTTCTTTTATCTCGTCCGTGAATTAAATGCCTTTAAAAATCCCTTCATGCAGATGTACTCTCTCTTGTCCCTAAAAGGTTTCAGCTCGCAGTTCTTGACGCATTAGGTGTCATAGAAAGTAACTTAAGGTGGTGGTGACATTTCCCCATAAGGATCCGTGTCAGAGAGAAGTGGGAATGATGAAAGGAAACCTGCGCCTGAAGTTAAAAACAGGAAGAGTCAGAATTTTAGGGAAGAAAGCCAGAAGGCAGAATTCAATGAAAATATGAGCAATCAGAAGTTTGGAAAGAGATGGAGGGAGCTGACGATGAATCGAGAAGAAGATGTAATAGATTTGAAAAAGTACATCAAAACAGAGATGGGGGTGTAAGAATG
Organism: Garcialebias charrua; assembly: GCA_038048925.1. Classification (NCBI taxonomy): domain Eukaryota; kingdom Metazoa; phylum Chordata; class Actinopteri; order Cyprinodontiformes; family Rivulidae; genus Garcialebias; species Garcialebias charrua. The sequence goes on along the minus strand of JBBPBX010011000.1, from coordinate 31,364 downwards.
AAAATGCAAAGAGATTCATGGAGCAGAATACTGGAAGCAAGATGGGAAAGGTTTCAGTAGGGAATTGGTCTCTCATTGTAAGGAGTAAAAAAAATATATATGGGGGAACAAAGGCATCGACCAACCAAGTCATTCAATATTTTTATCACTCTCATATAAACCACTCGTGTTGTCCTCAGTAGGTTTTATTTCCACCCATGTCTGGGAGACAAAATGCGCTCAGTGTGTGTTGACATTACTAAAACACAGCACATCCAATCAAAATAAAATCTGACCTCGCCATCATGTCACTCGTCCTTTAATTGCTGGGGCAACACTCTAATCAGAGCTGGGCTGAATACTGTAATCTGCTTTATTTTTTACTTATTACCAAACAACCACAGTCGAAGCTTCTCAGACAGGAAATGTGCTACTTGTGTTTAAAACCATAATGTAAGTCTTGAGTTTTAAATGTGGACATTTTGGCATTAAATACAGTAATTCAGTTTACATTGAAAGTAAATTGACACACCAACTATTACAACAACAATAACAACAACAACAACAACAACAATAATAATAATACTAATTATTATTATCATTATTATTATTATTATTATTATTTTTTTTTTTAAAGTTTACTTTTGCCTTTGTATGTCTGTAATGTGCAAAAACAATTTAACCATAGAGGGTTGTAGTGACAGTCGTTTCACCCCGAAAATCTTTGACCAAATTTAGACCTTGTTTGGTTCTGGCCTTTTTTTTTTTCTTTTCTAAATTTAGTTTATACATCAAATAATCATATACTATAGTATAGAAGACATGCCACACAAGTGTCTAAAAGTTTGCTAAAATCCCAAACAGCATCATCATGGCTTTTAACACTCTGAAATAAGTTCGTGTGCAATGTGAATGTGTGAGAAACTTTTTCACTCACTTTTTCACTCATGCATTGAGCATGCATCAGGGTATTTTTCACTCATGTTTTGATGAACAATATTGTGATTACATCAACATGTCTATAAAAACAACTTTAGCAGAAAAAGTGGAAAATATCAAAACATAAGCTTATTGTACCAGCAGATTAAAACACAAAACAATAGTTTTATTTAGTTGTAGAAAATCAATAAACTTGATAATCCTAATCCAGGCCCTGCGATTTATAGGCTGAAACGACATATTTATGGATTTTTCCCCCATACTGTATTTATAAACCAATTTTTGGCTGAGATATGACCGTTTTCATTCATTCTGACAAAAAACTTTTTTGTAAGCATATACTTTCAACCACTTGATGGGAGCAGAGTAGTAGTAGCTGTATGGCATGCCATTGTATCATGTAATATGTAAAAATGGCTATAATGACAAATTCAAAAAAGCGGCAGCACCTCAGCAGTACCTATTTTTGAAATGCAGCTGATTTGACCATTAAAGTGCATTTATTAAGCAAAAATTTCACAGACACACCCTTGCTATAATTTCAAGCAAACAAATAATTGTTTAGGTGTTTATCTTGTCAAATTTGTACAGCAACTTGTTGCACGCACACATTTCCTTCAGCAAATCGGCTTTTTAAGTACAACTGATTTGACCATCAAAGTGCATTTATCAAGCAAACATTAGACTGAAACACACATTTACTATAATTCTGAGCAAATAAATTATTGTTTTGAGGCATTTATCTAATTAAATTTGCACAGCAACTCATCCCATGCACGCATTTACTTCCGTGTATCGGGTTTTGAAATACAGCTGATTTGACCCTCAAAGTGCATTTATTAAGCAAACGTTATGTTGAGATACACATTTACTATAATTTCAAGCAAACAATTGTTTTTAAGTGTTAATCTTTTTAAATTCTTATTAAAGTCCTCCTGTGCACGCTCCCTTGGTTGCCATTTGGTAGCCCATCGATTGTTGGCACAACACCGGCCCACATTTCTGGGTTGTCAGTGGTGACATGTAACAAACGTGATGTATACGACAAAGCAACATATTTATGAATTTTTCCACTTTAGTAGACAAAATGGACTGATGCGACTTATAAGGCGGAGCAACGTGTATGGTGGAAAATACGGTACATTCTCAAATGAGAAGCAACATGTTTTCAAGAATTTAAAAAAGTCAAATTTGAAGATCAAACCAATTTATTAAGAAGTTTAAATTTATTTAAAGCCTCGTCAAAACAAGCTATATGTGTTGAATGCTGGTAAAGTAACTTTTTGATATTAAGAACCAGCTGAATTTTTATTTGTAGAAGAAAAATGGTACTCGTTATGCAGGACTTATGGTTTTTAACTTGAAATGGATCTCAAAATCAGCTAAGATCATCTTTTATTTTGGCAGTCCTGTAAATGGCATATTATTGTTGATCTTGAAATTTAAGGGTCATGCTGTCCATTAGTTCTTACTAATCGTAGCCATGAGCAAACTTTTAATAATAATAATAATAATGAATTTAATTTATAACGCACTTTTCATTAATGAAAATCTCAAAGTGCTACAAAGTGCAACAAAAATCAAAGATCAAATAAAAACAAGTGATAAAATCAAGTAAATCAATGATAGTATCAACTAAGATTAAAGGTAAAATCATGTGGAGGCGAGTAGGCTCGCTTAAAAAGAAAGGTCTTTAAGCCTTGTTTAAAGTCAACCAGTGACTGTGGAGCTCTCAGGTAGTCAGGGAGGGAGTTCCATAGGCGGGGGGCAGCCACACTGAATGCCCGGTCTCCCATGGTCCTTAATTTGGTTCGTGGAATGTGAAGGAGATTACTGTTCTGTGATCGTAGAGACCGGGTGGATGAATATGGTGCAAGAATGTCCTTTAGATAGTCAGGTGAAGTTCCGTGTAAGCATTGGTGTGTAATGAGAGCAGTTTTGTACTGAATTCTGTAGGTGACAGGAAGCCAATGGAGGTTATGGAGAATGGGTGTAATATGTTCAAATTTACGAGCTCTCAATAAAATCCTTGCTGCACTGTTTTGAATATATTGAAGCTTCTGAAGGTTTTTGCCAGGGATTCCAATAAACAGGGAGTTGCAGTAGTCGAGCCTGGAGGAGACAAAAGCATGGACGAGTTTCTCAGCATCAGAAAAAGTTAGAGATGGGCGAAGTCTGGAGATGTTTCGAAGATGGAAGAAGCAGGTTTTAAACAGATGCTTAAAGGTCCACTGACATGATTTTTAATTTTCATAAAATTGCTCAAAATATATATATTTTATCATTTAAATATGTTCGTTTTTGCAAACAAAATGATAAATCACTTTAATTTTGCTTTAAAAGTGATTTTGAACTTCAAGCCGTGTTTAATCATGGGAAATCCGATTACACACGAACGCACCATCTGTGATGTAACACTGGGCAGAGCTCTGGGCTTGTCACAGTGCGCAGGTATGAGCAGCTCGACATGAAGGAAGTCTGATACAGCATCAGACCTAAATTAGATCCTGTTGTTTCTTGTTCCATCACCCAAACTATTTTCTGCTTCCCAAAATGAAGACAAATAGCTCAAATCTTCACATAGATTGCTAAATTCGTCCAGTTTTAAATTGTCCGCTATTAAAGACACCACAGCCCTCTGCCCAGTGTGACATCACATATGGTGCGTTCGAGTGTAATCGGATTTCCCATGATTAAACACGGCTTGAAGTTCAAAATCACTTTTAAAGCAAAATTAAAGTGATTTATCATTTTGTTTGCAAAAACAAACATATTTAAATGATAAAATATATATATTTTGAGCAATTTTATGAATAGTAGAAAATTCATGTCAGTGGACCTTTAATGCGATTTTCAAATGTAAGATAGAGTCCATTTTTATTCCAAGATTTGTAACAGAGGTGGAGAGGGGGATGTCTTGTCCAGAAAAGGAAATTGTTGTTATAGTAGATGTTTGTACCTGGTGAGGGGTGCCAATCAGTATGGCCTCAGTCTTGGAGCAGTTTAATTGAAGAAAGTTCTGATTCATCCATGCCCTTATTTCCTCCAGGCAGGTAGAGAGGGCAGTGAGTGAAGATGGAGATGACAATGGGGATGATGATGATGCTCCAGTCCTGATGTAAAGCTGTGTATCGTCGGCATAACAGTGAAAAGAAATGTTGAACTGATTAATAATTTGACCTAAAGGCAGCATGTAGAGGGAAAACAGCAGGGGCCCCAGAACTGACCCCTGAGGGACACCACAGGAGACACAGACTGTCTGGGACGTGGCATTGCCAAGACTAACACATTCCAACCTATTGGAGAGGAAAGATTTGAACCAGTCCAGGACAGTGTCACAGAGACCGACCTCCACATGAAGACGGTGGAGGAGGATACTATGGTCCACAGTGTCGAAAGCTGCAGTGAGGTCAAGGAGGACAAGGATGGAGGGAGAACCAGTGTCAGCAGCCATGAGGACATCATTGGTAACTCTCAGCAATGCAGTCTCAGTACTGTGAGCTGCTCGGAAGCCAGACTGAAACTTCTCATACAGGGAGTGTTGCTGTAGGTGGACCTGCAGCTGAGCAGCAACTGCTTTTTCCAGCATTTTAGACAGAAATGGGATGTGGGAAATTGGGCGATAATTAGAAAGAATGTTGGGATCCAAATTAGATTTTTTCAGAAGAGGCTAATGATGGCAGTTTTAGAGGCAGTGGAACATGACCAGATTGTAGAGACTTATTTATTATTTGTGTGATTAATGGGCTTATTGCAGAGTGATTGGATTTTATGAGAGACGAGGGGAAGGGATCCAGGGCGCAGGATGAAGGCTTCATTTTCTTGATGATGGTCTCCACCTCACTCTGAACAACTTCATCAAAGCTGTTCAGGGACCCAGAATGCAGACGGGTAGATGGTAAACGAAGATCAGGGAGGTTGTGGAGCTGAGATCTGATAGTGTCAACTTTGTTTTTAAAGATGAAAGGAACAGGTTGCATTTTTGAACAGAGTCCTCATGAGTTTGTTTAATGGGATTAAGCAGATGAGTTATTGTGGAGAAGAGCTGTTTAGAGTTTCCAGGGCAGGTGTTGATGATGTTGGAATAATATTTGGAGCGTGCTTCTTTAAGAGAATAGGCGTAGGCTTTCTGATGTTCTTTGTATGCCTGCTTATGTACAGAGAGACCAGATGATTTTACACGTCTCTCAATAGCATGGCCAGTTGTCTTCATCCTGCGTAGCTCACCAGTGTACCAGGGGGCTGAACGGGAGAAAGACACCAGTCTTGTTTTCAAGGGAGCATGTAGGTCCAGAAGCTCCTCGAGGGATTGGTTGTAGTAATCCACTTAGTCATTTGCAAATAAATGATTGACAGTGGTCAGGGAGTAAAGATCAGAGTCAGAGTCAGAGAATCTTTATTGTCATTTGCACCGCATGTAGTACATGTGATGAAATGAGATTATGTACACAGGGTCCCAGTTACATCCAACAACAAAATGTAAGAGAAAAACAGTAATAACATCTAGGATATGAACTAAGAAAAACATCCAACTAGAAATACACTAAGCCCTAGAGTAATAGAAAAACATCATTACAAACAGCAGCACGAACATGAGTCTTTATGAGCAGATGGTCACAGATGAACACAGCAACAAGAAAACAGATCAGCATCAGCATGATGTGATATTTCACAGTGATTATTCTTATTATTTATTTATTCATGAGTCTAACAGCCTCAGGGTAGAAGCTGTAGCTCTGCGGACAGAACAGCAGGTAAAATATTTTTAAAGTCACTGAACTGGATAGGTTGTTTTGGGTTTGAAGCAGGCGAAGTTGAAGGCACTTCCAGGGAGATGACACTGTGGTCCGAGACACCCAGGTCATATACAGATAAGTTATTGATGAGTACAGTGTCTGTAATCACCAAATCCAGAGTATGCCCCCTGTTGTGCGTAGGGGTGTCAACATGTTGGGTGAGATTGAGAGAGTCCAAAAGAGACTTAAAATCTGTTGCCAGAGGGGAAGAGGAATTGTCCATGTGGATATTTAAATCGCCAAGAAAAAGATTTTTTACAAGGGAGGTGCAGAAAAAAGTGAGGAGGTCATGCATCTCTGAGTTAAATGAAACATGCGGTTTGGGGGGCCTATAAATCAATATAACGTTCATCAGGAGTGGGGCTTTGAGGTTGAAGGCCAGACTTTCAAAAGAAGAAAAGTCCTGAGAAGCCAGATGTGACAATTTTAAATTACTGCAGTAAATTACAGCCAGACCACCACCGCGGCCAGTGCAGCGGGCTCTCTGCAGATAGCTGTATCCAGAGGGACAAGCTTCATTCAGAGAACTGTACACATCTGGTTGATGCCAAGTTTCTGTGAGGCTCATGAGGTCTAAGTTCTTCTCCAGAATGTGATCATGAATTAGACATGATTTGTTGGATAGTGACTGCACATTGAAAAGTTCTATTTTAATACCAGTTGGAACAGAATTTTTTTGAAGAGGTTTAAGCAGACCGAAATCCACTCCATGTTTTCCTTGCCACTTCGTGCGCTGTGGACTACAAGGGACTACAGACGCAGTGTTCTGATGACGTAATCGAGGTGCGGCACGTCTCTTAGACCAGACAGAAGGAATCGAGTCAGAGCCAGCTTGCCAAGAATAAACGGATTTCTTCCTAGAGCTTCTATGGATGTAACGAGGTCTACGCAGAAGTCCCAGTTGTTTGATGGTGGAAACAGAAGGAGGAATGGAGCAGTTGTTAAGTCCAATCAGCTGCAAAGCGGAGTACGTCAACATCGCGCCAGCCAAGCCGGGGGAAGCTAGCACAGAGCTAGCCGCTAATAGCAGACCCACGGCTCCGAAAAAAAAATAACGAAGAAGCAGTGAGATGTAACATGAATGAGCATACCTTGAAGAGGAGCACAGGAGAAAATCCAGAACAGTCCAGATGACATCCAGAACAGTCCAGATGACAAAGGAGGTTGACAGAGGCAGCAGGTAAGCAAAACAATAATTGCAGCTACGTAGTTCTCCAAGCAAAGTTCGTGCAAAGTTCGTGCTGGAGTTGACAGGAGGTAGACAGCCCAAATTCCGGTTAGGAAGTACTAACTAAGCTGTCTGTAAAGTCCTTGATAAAAAAAAATAACACTGAACAAAACGAGTCCAGATAAATGTCCAGAAAATGTCCAAAAAAATAGCAACAGTAAAATAACTTTTTAGCGCGGAGAAGCGGCAACTATCTGCCTCTAGGACTAGGTTCAGACAACACACCTTCCACTTTTTGACCAAATTCAGTTTGACTTTACAAAAAACATCTTAAGACCCGTTGGACGTTATTTAGACACTTTTTCATTACCCCAAATGCTCAGTGGGTGTACTGTGAACAAAAGTCAAGTTTTACGTTGCAAACAACTTGAGTGCTTTTAGCAAAAATAAACTGAATGCAGTGTATGACACATTAATGACCTAAAGTTTTCAAAATCATCAAGTTGGGTCAATCAAAAGGACTCAGGCTGCACTTAGTGAACTCTGTTGGATTCAGTCATTCAAGAGAACTTGAGTGAATTAAAAGCAGAGGTCTTACAAATAATCCAACATTTATTTGTCTATGACAGTCATTTGTTTATGAGGAACTCATTAGAATCATTGTCATAATTAGAAGACGTTGCTTTAATAAACAATACAACAGGATTTTCACAGTCAGTGACCAAAGAACTGTCTCAAGACTTCACTAGAAACTGTTACTGTATTATTATTGTGAATTACACAAGTAGTTTTTTTTTTAAATGGGAAAAATCCTCTACAGATGTCAAATAAATTATTTTTGATGTCTCCGACGAGATGGATTGGTCCATAAAGTGTGTTTTGTGGCTGATTGTGTGTTGGTTTTTGAAAAAGGAAGCACAACATCAGGTCACGTCAATCAGTTTCACCAGACCCCAAATGACAAATTAAAATGACTCGTATTCAGCCTGAGGTTTCCCACATCCTCTTACTTTTTGTTTCACTTGCCCTACAACCATATTCTTTTTTTTTATGTTCAGCCTCAAATATTTTTATTGCCATCAGGAATGTCATGACTGACTAAAGAAGTTTCTCTTCCTGTTTGTTTGTGTAAAGTGATTTAGTATGAACCATTTTTATTGACCGTCTTCAAGGCTGACACTCTTAAGTCTTTCCCTTCACTATTTATTTATTTATTTATTTTACCATCATGGCTGTTTTATTTTTTATTTTTTACGCTTTTGTTTCTTCTAATCTTTGGTTTATTTTGTAATGATCATACTTGGCCTCATAGCATCCATAAAAAACTTGTACTTTTAAATAAATATCCACTTTACAAAAGCAAGCGCTCATCATTGCATCATTTCCTAGCATCCTTCTGAAGATGGGCAGTGATTTTATTGCAGTGGGTGGTCTAATCAAATCGGGGGCTATCAGAGAAATAATTAATGCAACCTTCACATTTTTTATTTTACAAATGTCAAATATTGATGTTGTTGTTAATGTCTATGTTGTAACAGAGTTTTTGCAAGTGTGTATGTGTGTGTGTGTGTGTGGGGGGGGGCATAACCCTTAGAACATTTCTTGAGGCCTAATGTAAGCAGAAGTCTGAAATGAAATAGTAATTTGGAACATATGATGTCCTTTCACCACTCATTCATTATATTTACTTCCTAAAATTAGCGTACCAACAGTCAAACAATGTTATGCTAACCTACTAACATACTGCAAAGTTCCACCAATACATGAATTTATGAATAAAATCTTGTGGTTCTATGGTTATGCTTTGAGAAACAAACATTTTAACAAAAACAACAACAACGTTTTTTTAGAGTCAAGAGCATCATCTAGTTTTTTCTAGCTTTTATTTAAATCGGATTTTGCCTCAAAGCTTGAATGTTAAATTTTTATTGTAAAAGACATTGTTCAACATTAATTATTTTTGCCACAGCAATGAAACAGGCAGATGAAAGTAGAAGATACACGCATAGTGAAAGTAAGTTGGAAAAGTAGTTTTTAATTAACAGAGTTAGTTTGAAAAGGAAAGCGATCAATAGACAGACACCGTTAGAACAAATGAAATGTGTGAGTGATCACTCTTAAAAGGATGAGGAAACAAAAACAAAATGTTCTGCACTCCAAGTTTGACAACTGATCTTTAAAAATAATTTAAAAAATAATTTTAAGTTACTCTTCCTAATGGTGGAAATTGTTCCAGGTTTGACCACAAAACTCTATAGAGACATTGAGCAAATCTAAACTAAAACATTAACTGAATTGTAAAAAAAAATACACTATTTGGCTGTATAATGTTTATTGTGCATTCAAATTAATGTATGAATGGGATTGTGTGGACTCTGTGAAAGTTATAAAGGACACCAAGTTTCTCAGGGTCTTTACTGTAACATTAAGGTGTGGGGGGCATGTGCAAGATAGATGGCTATCCCTCCCTCTTGCCTCCTGTGTCCTCCTTTGCTCATATTTTATTCCCTCTCAAACTGATGCCTCCATAGATACATCGTATTTTGTTATTTCGAGCAAACCAGCTGTGATACAATGAATCTATGGTTACCAGTGCTGAACCTTTGTATAAAAACTGATGTCCTATTTTGAAAAGGTAAACTCAATGACTTCTAATGTGCATGGCAAAACTCAGTGGATGTTGGAGCATCCCCTTCATTGTGGTAATTAAATCACACAAACTATGATAAATGTTGCACAGTTAGAAACTTGCCAAATTAAGCGAATCTCAACAGTAAAAATAGCAAAAATGTTGATAATCTGATTAACATTCAATCAAAATTAACATTTCATTGAGTGTTTTTTCCACAGCCATTGAATAAAAACTATTTTAAGTGTATTTTCGGCAGTATTAACTTTTGAAAACAAATCAAGTAAAAATGTGGGGCGTAGTTTCAATTGATGGGCACGCATTGTCTTCAAAATTCTTCTTCTCACTTTCAAAGCTATCCACAACCTTGCCCCTCCTCTGACCTCCTACAAATCTCCATTCCATCATGCTCTCTCAGATCCTCCTCTTCTCTACACCTCCA
>JBBPBX010010999.1:40742-56833 GCA_038048925.1 Garcialebias charrua | reverse complement strand
CGAACATGAGTCTGTATGAGCAGATGGTCACAAATGAACACAGCAACATGAAACAGATCAGCAGCAACATGATGTGATATTTCACAGTGATTATTCTGGTTATATATTCATGAGTCTAACAGTCTCAGGGTAGAAGCTGTTCCTCAGTCTAGTGGTTATACAATTGATGCTCTTCAACCTCCTTCCTGAGGGGAGTGGGGCAAAAAGTGTGTGTTCTGGGTGAGAGGGGTCCTTCATGATGCAGGTGACTCTCTTCCTGCATCTGGAGGTGTAAATGTCTGAGATAGTTGGGAGGCTGACTCCAACATCTTCTGTGCAGTCTTCACCACTCTCTGCAAAGCTTTCCTTTCTGCAGCTGTGCAGCTTCCATGCCACACGTTGATGCTAGAGCACAGGATGCTCTCCACTGCACACCTGTAGAAGGAGGTGAGGACTGAACTTCTCAGACCAGCTTGTCGGCTGAGCAACTCGTCGGCTCTGAGCAACTCGTCGGCTGAGCAACTCGTCGGCTCTGAGCAGCTCGTCGGCTGAGCTGCTCGTCGGCTGAGCTGCTCGTCGGCTGAGCTGCTCGTCGGCTGAGCTGCTCGTCGGCGGAGCCATTGATTCATGCCTCAGCACCTCCTCACTGACACGAGCAGCGCGGTACGTAAGTAGATTTTCCTCCACATTTTGCTTTCTATGACATGGTCTGCTCTAAGGAGCTTGAAGCTGCAGCACAGTTTGGTACTGGCTCTCACAGCCCCTCGGTGAAGCACATGGAAAGTCGCAGTTTTTTCCCCAACAAACGGCTTAAGCTCTTCCTTATTTTTTGTCAGCATTTGCATGTTGGAAAGAAATATTCCAAGTAGGTGATCAACTGTGACAAAGGTATTTATTTAAATTGATGACTGCACAGGAAAGCAAAGGATTTACAGCTCCTTGTGTAAAAACATATATATTTCCACACAAAAAAATTGTAGAGGGTATTTACGGTTTCCTAGCCTGGTTAAAACCAGACCCTTGTCCTTCACTTTGCTTCGGACTAGGGTCTGGGACTTCTCCCATAAACAACGATTTCTCCAGTAGATTTTTGACCGGACCAATCAGAGAACAGAAGGCGGATTACCGGACCAATCAGAGAACAGAAGGCGGAGTTTTGAACGACGTCGACTGACGTCATCAGTTAAAATGGCTGCCGCCATGAAGGAATTTTCCAGAAAACAAGGTAAAAAACTATTATTTCCTTGCTAAGAAAAAATATATTTCTTAGCTGACATTATATCAGAAGTGTTCCTGAGCTTAACAGTTCCTAAATCAATTCACGAAATGGTCAAATCTGCTGGATTTAAATAGTTTCGGTTTGACATTTTCCAAACAGCCACGGGGGCGCTACGAAAATAAATTATAAAAAATCGAATTTTATCTCAAATGTTTCATCAAGGCCAACAGTCAGTAAATTAAAGACATATAATTACACACTGATAGCAGCAAAAATATCCACCGAGTGGTTTCTGAGCTATTTATCTGAATAGCCTGGACCTCGCCAGGCTAAACTAACAAAACTCCGCCTTCTGTTCTCTGATTGGTCCGGTCAAAAATCGACCGGAGAAATCGTTTTCTATGGGACAAATCCCAGACCCTAGTCCGAAGCAAAGTGAAGGACAAGGGTCTGGTTTTAACCAGGCTAACGGTTTCCATGAACCGTTATTAGTTTGGTTTTAAGGATAAATCTGTGAATGACCCAAGTCCGTAAACTGAACTGCATTAAATAGCAAAAGTTTTAAGACAAATGTGTCCATGTGGTATTAAATACACGTTTTAGCATCTGTATTGTTTTTCCAGGAACTACCAGCAGAGGTGTGGCAACAGGATGCCTTTGATGACCCTCAATGAGTGGCAAACCAAGAATTTTATCTATCACAAGCGGTTTTGCAAAGTTCCCAAATTTTTGAAGAACTTTCCCTTAAACGTGCACATGTGGATTATGGCAACAGTTGGTCCACCTCATTTCAAAATCTGTGTTGTGATGTTTCACCTCTGATCAGTGTTTGAGATGTTTTTCTCCTTTTTTCTTAAATGTGTGCCATTTAAAATTTGTTGTGACTTTGAATTTAGCCCTGCTGTCCACGATGGAGGCCGCGTCCTCCCTCGCGCCGCTGGAGGACCATGTTCAGGATGATGGCTGCCAGGTAACCTCAATACACACTGTAAACCCTAATAAGTTCACAAAACTGGCCCTTAGTTGTCCTCTAGTTACAACCCCACTGACATGATTTTTTAATTTTCATAAAATTGCTCAAAATATAGAAAGTTCCTGGAGAAACTTCGACGGGGGCTGCCGGCTGTTGCCGGAATTTTTATTCCGTGCCGTACAGGCTGTTGCCGAATAGAAAAAATTCGATGTGAACATACTATGAGTTTGGTATCATCCAAAGCTACCACTATACCAAGTTTCAAATTAATATATCCAAAAATGACTGAGTTATAATCAATTTCTGTGTTTTGTAAGGTAAATGTGGCAGCCATCTTGAATCAAAATGGCTCCAAATGTTAATTAGTTCTAGAGATACATCTGATAAATGCTTTCAGTGAGTTTCAAACAAATCCAACAGTGAGTATATTTTTATCAAGCTCTAAATCATATGACTTGACAACAGCAGTTTGTGTGAGGAGTGTTCTCCCATTCATTTCCAATGGGGAAATATGGCAACTTTGTTAGCAAAATACATCGCCATGGTAACTCCGATTGCCAAGAAAAGTAATAGCACACGTCGTGGGGCCGAGACGATCGTTTTGATATAACATTTGTGGGGATACACATTGTGAGCTGTTGGTTTGTCTGTAATGAACTTTAATAGGTCACCTCACAAACAACTGCAGAAATGACTAGTTTATTAAAGTAATTACTAGATGTTCAAATTAATTGATGTTCAATTTATGATCTTGTCATCTGTTTAAGTTTATATGCATACGTCATGGCTGCACAAAGTTCTAACCAAAAAACAAAAACCTTACTTTTACATTATAAAATTTGCAAATTAGTTCTGGAGCTGCTTCACATAATCACTGAGACTGATCGGTAATAAACCAAATGTGAAGTTTCAGGTTTCATACGGGGGTGCTGAGTAGATTATTTTATTTAAGAAGAACTGAGGAGGGTCTGAATACTTTCTGAGGCCACTGTGTCTAACTGTTGGGTTCTGTTTGTACATTTGTACCAGACCTGACTGTCGTCGGGCGGTTTTAGCAACAACTTGGTGAAACGTGTGTTTCCTACAGTTTAATGGCTCAGCATAAAGTCGGGGAGCGTGTGAGGCCAGAGGACGTCCTGGAGCGCGTCAAGAAGCATCGCCTCTTCCCTCAGGCCGAAGCCTCTATCAGATTACGTATTCCTGATATTAAGAAGTTTTATCATCTTGACATCGAGGTATGACACGAATACCGAGTCCAGTTCACCTAAAGGATTACTATTGTGCAGCACAACTACGATATGTAATTAAATGGTGTGATCAAACCTACTGTGCTAAGTGGAAAGACATTGAAATGGTAGTGGGTGATGTCCCACTCCAGACATTACTTGGGGATGTTAAACTTAGGAAGACACAACAGCACCGACTGGATTCAATAACTTCTCATACCTTGGACATCTGGTTTGAAAATATAAAACAAAACAAACTGGGAAAGGAGATTGGGATGATACGTTGGGTTACACATGATGGCAGTTACAGACGTTAACAGCTACAGATGCTAACAGCTACACATATTAACAGCTACACATGTTAACAGCTACACACGCTAACAGCTACACATGTTAACAGCTACACATGCTAACAGATACAGATGCTAACAGCTACAGACGTTAACAGCTACACATGTTAACAGCTACAGATGCTAACAGCTACAGATGTTAACAGCTACAGATGTTAACAGCTACAGATGTTAACAGCTACACATGCTAACAACTACAGATGCTAACAGCTACAGATGCTAACAGAGTGAACTAACTTCCTCTCCACAGACAAGAAGCTGCAGTGTTATAAGCCTCTGGCAGCAGCAGCTTGGAACTAAATCACAGAATAAAGTATTTGACTCACGAGAAGTATTTTTTTCATCAGTAATTGAAATAAATCACGGAGCTAAATCCAGACGTAGCTTCTCGACACGAAGGAAAACAAAGAGGCCGAGCTGGTGACGTCACCACAGTGTTGCCAGATCTCGCGATAGAAACTGACGTGATGTCCACATATTTAACAAAGTCAAGTCAAGTCAACTTTATTGTCAAAACTGCAGTCCCTTGGTGCAACAGTAACCATTTAAACACTAAAAAATTTAATAAACATAAGCATAAAATGAAATAATAAAAGTGTAATACTGTCCTGAGTTTTTGCATTGTAGTATAAAAGTATAAAAAGTATATCTATAAAATAAAATGAAGGTTCTGACATTGACGTTTGTAATAAAGTGACAAAGCAGCATATGAAGTTTATGTACACAGCACCAGCAGCCACCACAAGGGGGCGTCGTCACTACACAAACAAAACCTGGATTACATGGAAAATAGGATCTAAACAGTTTCCCCAAAGATTAAAAGAAACTTTTCTAATAACCACTAGATAAACTTTTCTGCAAAACAAGAAAAATATTATAAATATGGTGCATATTGATAAAATTCATTAGACAACAACCCTGTTACATGGCACTGGTGGTTGGCAAACAACAATTTGGTGCATTACCACCACAAACTGGTGAGGAGGTGAACTGAAACAATGCAAACAAACAAATTAATTAATTTATTAATCGTTATTTTACAGGTTTCACTCAATCATTTCTCCGCAAAATGATCTTCGTATAAAACTCAGACATGAAAGGTGGCGGGCCATGCATTATTTCAAGGACTGCCAGGCTTTTAATTGTGTCCAGCATCAGAACAGCTGAAGTGAACAGGAGAGGACAAACATGTCTCCTGTTTCTGCAGATGTTCAGCAGACCAACATCTGGCTGCAGTGGAGAAACGTTCAGGATGCCTTTTTAATAGAAAAAATGCAAGTTTTTTTAAGAGCTTCTGATGGTCGAAGTAGCTCCAGCCACAGAGCTGCATGGACGATATCCCAGAGGAGGTGCTGAGACAAATCCTGTGTTTGCTTCCTGCAGCGGACCTTTACCGCAACGCTAGCCTCGTGTGCCACTGCTGGAGGAACATCATTCAGGACCTCAAGGTCAGATGTCACTGCCGGAGCAGCCGTGCAGCGGAGCAGCCCGAGCATATGCTACTGGCAGGATCAACCAGAGAGCCCCAGGTGCCCAGCCGATCGTGCGGCCGACCTCCGCTGATGGAGCAGCTCGTCAGCGGAGCTGCCCGGCAGCAGCACCAGCAGCGTGGTACGGAAGTAGATTTTACTTTTTTGCACTCAGACATAACTGTGCCCTGATTACTTACAACAAACTAGGGCTGGACAATTAATTGCATTTGCAATAAAATTGCGATATGATAAAACAAGATTTTCTAATCGCGAAGGCTGCAATTTGATTGGTCACATGACCTGGTTAAGTGACTTGTGAGTGAGTGCAGCAAACCAGAGCTGAGAGTGGGAGAAGTCCTGGATTCACGAACTTCGCTTTTCCCAGTACTTCAGCTGAGTGCTGAGAAACAGCCATGGTGCTGTGTCGTATACAAACTCTGGGAGACCTCCACCCTCCCTATTTGTCTGTGGGTTTGCTCCTGTGGGAGTAGAAGTTGAGCTGGTTTGTGTTCTTAAAGCATCTCTGATTGTTTAATTAGAGAACAACGTGGGTTAAAGCACTTTAAGTGTTTGTTGAAACTCTGGCCTAGACTAGAGGTGTGGGCCTGTGCCGCTGAGGCCTGAGTTAATTTTGGGGACGCTGAGGGCAACGTTTGTGCTGCTGTCCAAGAGGGACAGCTGAGGTGAACAGTGAGAGACTTAACGTTTTTCTTTTATTTGTACTTTCATGACCTGGTGAGTGTTGGTAGTCCTATTGAGTCGTGAGATAGGCTCAGAAACACAAACAGTGTTATAACGTATAACATTTACGCTATGAAATGTAACAAAAATTTTGCAAATGTGTATGATTGTGAAACAAATGTATTTCATATTGATTTTTTGTGTTCTAAAAAATGAAGTCTAAACGCTTCATGACTGCAGCTATTTACGTGTGCATGAAAGTTTGTTTTGAGTTTTGCTATCTTTAAAATCAAAATTATTTGAAGAGTCTTAGAAAGTTTGCAGGTTGTAATAAGATGCCATGCAGGGATGATGCTTCGAGGCTGCCAAGAAGAGATTGAGGACGCAGGACCTGGAGGATCTGCCCACCACATGTGACAAACGTGTCAAAGTTGTAGATGGAAACACACTTTGAACTTAAACTACTGGTTACTATTATGGTAGTTGTTACTAATATTGAATTGTGTGTGTTTTAACCCAGGACACCCTCACCTACCTCACAGGCTTGGACGCACACCCAATCTGAGGAGAAGATGGTATAGGAATTATTTTGCTTTTCAGTAAGTCACTTTAGGATGGTTTCATTTGTTTTCTTGAGTTATTTTTTCCTTTATATGTTCCAGGTGCTAAGTCTATTCTTTCTGAACCTCGTTTGTACATGACAAATTAAAGCTAGTATATTTGCAACAACCCAGTGCACCTGTAATTGTAGTCTACCTAATACCATTTATTTCAACTTGCAATTGAGCATGTTGTGTGTCTAGGTTTGATAGGATGTCTCCCGTGGACCAATCCCATCTCTTGGGTCATGTTTGTAGTTATATCTTTGTTAAAGCTGCTATATGTAACTTTTCTAACAATATATTTTTAACATATTTCTTCACTCTGTCACTAGATTGATGTTAGAGAGGTAATCTCTGAAAAAAAATATATATATTGACCCCTTGCTTCTCCAGGTGGTAAATAAGCATTTCTAAAAAGAAAAAGTGACCCACCATTTTCCAGCCAATAAAAACAAAGTTTGTAACCAGCCAATAAAAACCGAGCTTGAATTTGAATCAGCCAATAAAAACAGAGCTTGAATTTGAAACTCAACAGTCCACAAGGCGGCAGAGCCATATATGGCTCTGAGGGGGAGGGATCAGAATGCTTTGCCTGTTGAAATTTTTTCTAAGTGCTGCAGTTCTACAGAAACTGCAGACTGAACCTTTAATCATTTCAAAACCTCCAAGTCTGATTTTGCTGTCTGTGTCTCAGAACATGCCTTTGAACCATTGTGTGGATCTACCTGGTTTCCTTTGTAACTGGAGCATCAGTGAGGGGTAACACACTTCCAGCAGTTGCTGCACCATCTGTTACATCTGGACTACTGTAAGTTTAATTTGCCCCGCATTTAGTCATAATCAAAAATCTTTAAACATGTCATGTATATTAATTTTTTTTCATCTCACAATATACAGGTGTTGGTGGTGGACTGTTCTCCCTGTTTCTTTTTTTTTTTTTTTTTGACTATGAAGTGTGTTGTGTTCTGTAGCGCCAGACTGGATCCCTGAAAACAGAAGTTAGTCAAGCCAGAGCTTCAGAAGAAACCCAAAGCCATCCATCCATCCATCATCCATTTTCTTCCGCTTATCCGGGGTCGGGTCGCGGGGGTAGCAGCCTAAGTAGGGAGGCCCAGACTTCCCTCTCCCCAGCCACTTGGAGCAGCTCCTCTGGGGGAATCCCAAGGCGTTCCCAGGCCAGCCGAGAAACATAGTCCCTCCAGCGTGTCCTGGGTCTTCCTCTGCGTCTCCTCCCAGTGGGACATGCCCGGAACACCTCACCAGGGAGGCGTCCAGGAGGCATCCTAACCAGATGCCCGAGCCACCTCAACTGGCTCCTTTCGATGTGGCAGAAGCAGCGGCTCTACTCCCGAGTCCCTCCCGGGGAAACCCAAAGCAATTTCTAATAATTTAGTTTCATATAGTTTCATATATGTATATAGTTTCATATATATCAAGTGGAGCATCATGGCAAAAGCCATAATGCTTCGCTTGTGAAAGTACCGTAAATCTGTTGGGCCTCACGTTGACCCTCGGACAACAATTCTGAGTGCCAGACAGGACACGCTATAAAATGTAACAAAAATTTTGCAAATGTATAAGATTGTGAAACAAATGTATGTCACATTGATTTTTTTTGTGTTCTAATTGCTTTGTTCATTGTAAACTTTACCTGGGAAAACTTTGTAGAAATCTTTTATGAAAGTTCAAAATATAATTTCACTGATCTCTTGTTTTTCTTTTTAATCAATGTCTTAACTTTCACTGTCATGAAGTTCATTAATGTATCTGTGTAATTGATTTTATTTTCTTCTTATGGCTTCTCCTTTTGTAAACTTTGTAGAAATCTTTTATAAAAGTTCAAAATATGATTTCACTGATCTGTTGTTTTTCTTTTTAATCAATGGGCCTCATGCACAAACCGTTCGTACGCACAGATTTGTGCTTAAACTGTGCTTACGAGTGATTTAGGAGCATATGTGGCATTCAACAATGTTCACGTATCCTACGATTTTTTTCAGATACGAACAAAATCTACGTGTGGTCCGGACCTGTCGTATATTTTACGAGCGGTCCGTCTGCTGTCATCCAGACAGCATTACTCCACAAATAACTTCATATTTCGTTATTTAGGAAATGTTTAGAGTTTAAAAAAGTCACGCACCACAATTGTTTTTGACAATAGGTTCTGTTTGAAGTCGAATTATAATTTTAAATGTAATAATGACTAACGGATTAAAGTATTTAAATGAAAATCAATTTGTTATCAATGCCGTTTTCTAACACTACAATATTAATATGAAGATCTCAAACTGAAATCAACTTAAACCATGAATTAATTTAAGTTTAATTTGCCGCGGTATCGCAGACTTCGGTAAGCCAGACTTTACACAGACTTCCTCCAGCTGCTGTCATAGCTCTGATGTGGCTCAGTCAGTAGAGCACTGCGTCGCAGTTCCGAAGGTCATGGGATCGCCTCCCGTGGGAGGACAACGTTTTTTTTTTTTTTTTAATTCATTCCAGATTTAAAAAACACAAGAAAACTATTTACAATACAACAAGAAATAAAGCATAAAGCCTTTTTAATTTGGAATGAATAAATAATCTAAAGTAAGAAGGAAAAAAAAAGAATCATACCTTGTGGGACTCGATCCCACGAGGTGTAGAAAAAAGGTTAGGAACAGCTAACAGTGCAATGCTTTAACCAGTAAGCCACCAGTACGCATGCATGTTTCGAGATCCACATTTATTATAAACAAACTTTCTTTGGTTTTAGCTGGTCATTTACTTCCATGAGTGACGCTGCTAATAAGGACAGATTTTCTTTTCTTGTCCTCAGAGACCACAGAACTTCATCCTCCGCACCGGTAGAGTTCTTCTTTTTTACTTTTCGCTGTCATTTTATGAACGTACACGTTCTGCCTCTGAGGCAGGAAACGTAGCCTTATATGGCGTTTTGAGGGGTGGGAATTATGTAAATAAGCTCACGCGTGCACGCGCAGCTGTTTAGAACAGGTGAGATTCATCAACTTTAAGCAGCCCGTTTACACGCTTTTCCTGTGGATAGAAGAGTTTGTTGGATCTGACGTGGCATGTTCGTACGAACACTTCGTACGAACAAAAGTAGGAGACATTTAGGATAAGAATACGAACTGTTTCGTGCATGAGGGCCATTGTCTTAACTTTAACTGTCATGATGGTAGATGAGGGTGGAGACAGGTGTGACTACTTAACTTATCACACCCACATGTTTTTAATGGTTGTCGGTACGGGGGCTTGAACCGGCAATCTTCCAATCACAAGCTCACCTTCTTAACCTCTGAGAAGATGTGCCTGTGATTGGTAGGTTGCAGGTTCAACTCCCAGTACCATCAACACCAACGTGGGTGGAAAAGTTGCAAGACCAACACCTGCCTCTACCCCCATTTGCCCCATTCTGGGCCCCTGAGCAAGGTACTTAACCCCCACCATCTGCTCCCAAAAACAGGTATTTCTTGTAATTGAGTTCTCATGGCTCAATGAGACTACCTGTATAAATAAAGGTTAAATGACAAAATATTCTTTGAGCTATTAGCTCCTGGTTGAAAAAAAAAGAAAAAACACCTTGTCATAGTTATGCATCATAACAAATGTACAAAAGTAAAAAGGTTTCAGTAAAATCCTTCCAGCTACACAACATCCTGGACCAGAGGAAACAGTCATCCAAAAAAGGTGAGTTATATCCAGAATGAGGAATTAAAACTTTCCAAAAGCAAAATCTCAGAATAAATGCAAAAGTACTATTACAACATGCAGCCACCCTGACCAGAGCAAAGTTATAACAATCAGAATTTAAACAATACAATATACAGTACATTAATATATATATATAAACATTATAAAAATCTGTGCATTAAACTTCCAGCTGGCATAACATCAACAGATACTTCATCAAAACAAGACTAACTCTGAGATTTAGTTAAAATATCTTAAGTGAAGTGCATAAACTAGCCATGCTTTCTCATAAAGGAAAAAGCTACTCATAAAGGCTTTTGTTTAGCTAAAAGACCTAGTCTTACATACTGCAGAGTACCGTAAGCCTTTTTTAACAAACCCTGAAACCTTTGATATTCAGTACATAATAAATGGTTAGACGGTACATTTTTGTCCCTTGCACTTAAACAGCTGTGTCACATTAAGACGTTCGTTTAATGTTGACCTTTGAACTGCATGAGACAACAACATGAAGGTCGTGTGAAAATAAACCTCTTTTGGACACTTAATCATTACATGCAATAAATAAAAGTATGCAAAATATCTGGTTGTTTAAAGACTGTTTAGACTTTGTTAGTTTTCTACTTTTGCCTTTATAATCTAGCTGTTTTACAATTTGTAACTTTAAAAAAATCTATGCGTCTTACGTAGTCACTGTAAATGAATGAGAAACCAATACTCACTTGCTTCTGACAAGTAACATGAAGAAAACAGAAATTCATTGTTGGATTTGTTTGAAACTCACAAAAAATGATCAGCAGATTTATCTCTACAGCTGATTAACATTTGGAGCCATTTTGATTCAAACATGGCTACCACAGCTAACTGAGCAAACGCATAAATTGACTATAACTCATCACTTTTGGATATATTTAGCTGAAACTTGGTATATTGGTAGCTTTGGATGATCCCAAACACTTTCTATCTTCAAATTAACATTTTAAATCGGCAACAGCCTGTACGACACGGAATAAAAATTCCGGCACCAGCCTGGCAGCCCCCGTCAAAGTTTCTCCGGAACTTTCTAGTTTACTAGCTCTTATGCTGCTTGTTTTTACCTTTTTCCCCACCGTAAACAGCAGAGAGGAGGAAAGGGTGTGAGGGTGAGGGGGGCAGAGCTGAGAACAGACTCGGCTCTACCATGTAGGTAAATGCCTGGGGGTCCCATTTCAGCAGTGGCCCCGGCCCCGCCTCGCCCCGTGCAGTCACCTACATCACTAACATTGATCCTGCTTGTTAATGTACATTTAACATAAAAATAATTATAGTTACGATGAAAACGATCATTAAATACGCAATAAAAAAAACGGTCGATTTCTTTATCCCCCTACTAAAAATGGACTATTCCATGTTGATGACAACTTCCGGGTCAGTCGTGAACTCGAGGGCTAGTTCTGTGGCTAGCTGTTTGTGCTGGGTACTTGGATAAATCCGCAGACAACCCCGCTGTTTCAAGCCAAATAAACGTGGCCGGATGATTTTATTGTGTGTTTTGTGATGACCATTCGACGGTGAGTCGTTATTTTCATGTATTTTAGTTACTTTTCATTAAATCTGTTGACTACCTATAGACGCTAACTCTGTGTCTGCCGGCTGGTTGTGCTGGGTTACTAATGGATAAATCCGCAGACAACCCCGCTGTTTCAAGCCAAATTAACGTGGCCGGATGATTTTATTGTGTCTTTTGTGTCGACCATTCGACGGCGAGTCGTTAGTTTAATGTATTTGGGTTACTTTATGTATAAATGCGGTGGCGACACACCCGTGTATTTGAGATTTAAACGTGGTTTTAGGGATTAAAAGATCATTCTATTTTTTGTTAATTTCGTGGCCGAATAGAATATATGTACGTAAAGTATTAAATAAATCCTTTGATTTTTGTAATTTCATCCTTTTAGGATCATTTTTGTTACTTTTCAGTTGGCAGTGTAGTGCAAATATTGATAACGCTGCCGGCTATATATAAATATATATATAATATAGAAATATATAAATAGCGGATTGGATTAGCTTCCCCTAATTTTCATAAGACATTTGTGCTTTTGAAATTGTGGACCTAAAAAAATTAATAAGCGTTTTAGAAATTGTGGAACTAATTTTTTATTAGCGGTGCCCAGCTGTGGTCACCACACACACCACCACCATCGACAATAATCACAGAAGATATGAGCACCCTGTCAAGGCAAGTAAACTAGAGGAAACACTGGTATGTGTTGGAAAAACATACAGGCTTGTTTTGCTATCTTTATGTGGACTTTGCACTAAAGTCAATTAAATTTCATTCATTTCTATAGCCTAACCCTCACCCTTACCCTAACCATTACCATTACATACCTAACCCAAACCTAGCCATTACCATTACATACCTAACCCAAACCTAACCATTACCAGTATTTATCTAACCCTAAACCTAACTATTACCAGTATTTATCTAACCCTAAACCTAACCATTACCAGTACATACCTAACCCAAACCATTACCAGTATTTATCTAACCCTAAACCTAACTATTACCAGTATTTACCTAACCCAAACCTAACATTACCAGTATTTATCTAACCCTAAACCTAACTATTACCAGTGCTTAACCCTAAACCTAACCATTACCAGTACATACCTAACTAAAACCTAACCATTAAGCCCCCAGTATAGCTCTGCGTACGTCTGGACGCAGATGTACGCACGTACTAAGCAGAGGTACAAGCGTATCCCCGTCGTAGGGCATGTACGCGCAAAGCTCAAATTTTACGACTGCGTACTCAAACGCATCGTCTCACAACAAACTGCTCGGCGCCGGACTGTTTTGTATGTGACACAAATGTATTAAATTCCCCTTCTTCATCCCTGATCTGGCCTTTTCTTTTGTTTGTTTTTTGCCAAAAGGCAAGTGATCTCTTCCTCCTCCATTGACTCCATGACTGAAATGATAAGAAATGAACGAATTTGTCACGAGCGAATTAAACTCAGGTCCAATGTGGCTGCGGGAGGGTCTGGAGATTTCCTGGTGGCTGGTCTGATGTGTGGGCTGCAGGACCAGCGCTCCCCGTTTTTTGTTTTTTGTTTTTTTAGAACTTTTTATTAACATATAAACACAGAACACCGCTGCGGCTGCAGCTGCCAGCTCTCGCCTTTTTTTCTCTCCCGACCTGTCAATCAATTCAGTAGGCGTGTCAGCAAATGACCAATCAGCTACCTCAATTTGTCCCGTAGGTAAACGCTCCTTGTCTGGAGCTGCACTGCAGCTGCTCAAATGACGTCAAGAATTTGGTGCGAAAACGTGAGAATGTACGCGAGAACGTATGCGGTATAGGGCTGAACTCTCTGCGTACAGGACATGTGTACGGACGTACGCAGAGCTATACTGGGGGCTTTACAATTACATACCTAACCATTACCAGTACATATCTAACCCTAAACCTAACCCATAGCCCCACAATGACACCTGAACCTTATGAGGACTGGGCTTTGGTCTTCACAATGTGTAGTAAAATGGTCCTCACAAAGTAACATAAATAAGCACACACACACACACACACACAAACACAAATGTGCACAAGGAAAGGCGTATCTCAGGGCTGGAGGAGCATGACAGCAGCTTCTGTCCCACCCATGAACACAAACAAAAGGCAAAAAAACTCTCCGACATACGCACGCACGCACACACCCACACACACACACACACACACACACACACACATGACCCAGTCCTGCCCCTCGGGCGTTGTGCATTTCTGACATCATTGCCTCTGTGGAAGGTCTTTCCATCTCCTCTCTTTTCCTCTCCCTCCACATTTGGGATGAATCGGCACCACAGAACAAATGCATGAAGTGTGTGAGGCATGGAAGTCATTTTCCTGCTTACTGGCACACACACGTATACAAGCTTTTGGTTTGACGTGCCCCGTTTCCCTCCCTTTCAGTCTGCCTCTGAGACAATGTGCACGTGCTTTTCACTCACACATAAAAGATGAGAAACCATTATTTTCTCCTGGCAACGTTTCCTGTTTGCCCAAACACACATGCACATGGTTTATCTGCTCAAACCTTTGCTCCACGCAGAGTAAAAGCTCTTTGATGTTTGTCTGTTTGAGTTACAAAAGAGTTTTTTTTACAACACATAATCGATGAATGCATTTAAAAAAAAATCTTAAGAGTCTCACTGTCACCCATTATTTGAACACTTTTAATATTCAGATTTATTTTTAAAGTACAACTTTAATGAATATTAATTGCCATGCATTTCGTCAACTGCAAAGTGAAAATATTCATCTGAGCAGTCTATCCCATTTCAATCAACCTTTACCTGTTTATACACTTTATCTCACAGCCTCGAGGACTCATTTACAAGAGACCTGTTTTAACAAAGAACACAGATGAGGTACAAACAACAGTAGACAATCATATAAAAACATATAAAATGAAAATTAAATAGAGGAAATGTAATAAAAATAACAGCTAGATTATAAAGTGATGTAAAATACTTAAAACAGGAACATGTCTGCGTTGGGTTTTGCCAGGAACTTAGCAGATGTTTGAAGCCATTTAGAGAGGTCAAGTTCGAGAGCTTCAGATCTTTTTGCAAGATATTACAGGAAACCGGAGCGGAGTAGGAGAAGGCCCTTTTGCCTAGTTCGGTTCTCACTGAGGGGACACTGCATGTAATCATGTCCTGAGAGTGCACGCTGTAGCTGCACTCACGCAAAGACATGTAGGAGGAGATGTATGAAGGCAACAGACCAAGAAGTGATTTAAAGATGAAAATGTACCAATAGAAGAGTCTGCGTGAAGTTAATGATGTCCAGTTAACCAGTGAATACAGGGTGCAGTGGTGGGTACTCCATGATAGACAGCATCCAACATCTGCAGGGTGCTTGTAGGGGGGTTCATGTAAATAATGTCACTGTAAAGTCACAGTTACAAGGCGTTTCCTCGCATCCAGAGTTAGACAGGATCTATTTCTGAAAAAGAAACCCAGTTTAACTGTCAGATTATTTACCACATTTTCGACATGCGGCTTAAAAGAGAGATGCGAGTCGACCAAGATATCCAAAACTTTGTAGGAATCGACAAACTCAATAGGAACATAATTCCAAGATACAACAGAAGGAAGAACTGCTGGTATCGACTTCCTGTTTGAAAACAACATCCCTTCGGTTTTATCAGCATTTATCACAAGTTTGAGACGGAACAAATCTGACTGGATGATGTCGAAAATAGACTGTAAAAGCTGGAAAGCCTTAGCAACTGTTTTAGCTCGACAATAACCAACTGTGTCGTCAGCATAGAAATGTAGAGCTGCATCAGGGATGCTCTGACCTGCATTATCCATGTACTTTGTAAAGAGGGTGGGTCCTAAGACTGAGCCTTGTGGTACATATCCCAGTAACCATTTAAACGTGGGATTTGACAAGTCACAAATGTCTGCCATGAAGAGGGTTTTCTCTGAACATGTACTGACCTATAGACAGCTGCTTGCACTCTGACCTATGACCTTTCTTTTAGCCCTTGTTTTCTTTTCACTCTTCCTCGAAACAAAAAAGAGTGAGCAACACAGTTCATGCTGAGTGAGCCTCATCAACAGACAAAGGTATTCTGCCTCTTCTCTTGCCACAGTTTTCACTCTGCTCTGACTGCACACACCTTCTCTCACCACCACCACCATACCAGACTCCCTCTGGCACACACATGAATCTCCCTCTTTCTGTGTCAATATTCTCTTCATCTCTTCGGCCTTCTTTTGGCATCCATCTCCCTCTGACCCTGCTGCTGCAAAGCAATTCTTTTCTAGCCTCTCCAGCTTACTCTGTGCTTTAACTTTACTTTTGATCTTGTCAGCTCTCTTTCATACAAAGTATAT
>JBBPBX010010999.1:24719-39648 GCA_038048925.1 Garcialebias charrua | reverse complement strand
AAAAAACGAAAAAAATACTGAGTTTTCATGTGTTTTTTCACCACAGTTAGTTAGCTAAGCATATGGACACACGTTTCCGATCATTTTTATGCACTCATAAGCAGTTTTTGGATGAAAATAGAGTGTTTGTAGTCGCGCTAGCGAAAACCGTTCCAATTTACGAGCGAAATTCCGGATTTACGAGAGAAATGGCGGCCGTTCCAAATTACGAGATTTCCGGTTTACGAGCGCCTCGTTGTAACGGATCTCGCTCGTAAATCGGGGACTACCTGTATGGGGAAACCAAGATTTCACTCCTGGAAGAGCAGATCCTGTATTTAAACAATGGGCCACAAAGGGAATACTGTAGATAAAATTGAAGATTTGTATCAAACAAATACAATATACAGTACATGATGTCTTTTGAAGAGCTTAGACAAAAATGTAATATAAATAGAAACTTCTGTAGAAAGACTGGTACATGTATTTTTATTTTTTTGTATGTTTTTTATTGTTTTAATTGACTTGTCTTTCATGTTATTGTACAGCACTTTGGTTGACCTTATGGTTTTTGAAATGTGCTATACAAATAAAGTTGATTGATTGATTGATTGACATCTTGAAAAACCAATAAAAATCATAAAACTTGAACTGTGAGTGTGAAATCTGTAAAACAGAGTGTCGGTTCAGACAGGTAAAGTCCAACATTTAATGCCTCGTTTGAAGGATGTACTGTACTGTGAAGTGTGTCTGCGCAGCGGAGTTTGTTTTAATATTAATTGCCAATATTTTTACTCACCATTTTTGCGCATTTTGTTTACATTGACTGCTGGATATGGGCACCAGTGACCCCTGTGACCTGGAAGGAAGAGGTGGGTAAAGATGATGGATGGATAGATGGACAACTGGATGGATGGATGGATGGATGACTTATATACCAAGAGACATAGCGCACCGCTCCTGATCGAGCAGCATGATTCAGATCATTATTTGCATGTTTTATTTTAAAGATATCTATTTTGTCCCCTATCTGTTCTGTTTCTTCATTTTTAAGGCCACACTGCACAACATTCTGTCATGGTCAGCTATAAAAACTGGACAAGAAAGAAAATCCAAGTTTTAACGTAGAAAAGCTATTAGACGAGATCCCCTAAAAAGATAAAGAAAAGTAAATATCATTCCATTCAAGCAAAGTATGATGAAAGTACCGGTACCCTGATGCATGCTCAATATTCTGGCCCCAAGAGAACTCCCCCCACTCAGGCGCTCAAAGCCGGAACAAAGAGAAATAACAATCTGGCCTCAAGATAGTTCCCCCATGTTGAGAGACTGTTTTGAGAGGACAAACTGGTCTGTTTTCAGAGAAGCAGCCACTGATGGAAGTTCAGTGGACATGGAACTGTACGCTTCCTCAGTCCTGGGTTACATCAGTACATGCTCTGAAAATGTATCCATAAAAAAATATGTGAAATCCTACCCGAACCGGAAACCCTGGTTAAATAAAGAAGTTCACGCCTTGCTAGCAGCCAGAGACACTGCATTCAAGTCAGGAGATAAAGTGGAGCTGAGAAAGAGCAGGAATGAACTGAAGGATGGCATTAAGAAGGCCAAGGCCACGTATGCACAGAGGATCGAGGGACAGTTCACCTCACAAGACCCACGGAGCATGTGGAAGGGTATTAAATGCATAACAGATTACAAAGGCAAAAACAAACAATGCCCCAGGGACCCATCTCTGCCTGATGCCCTCAATAAGTTTTATGCACGTTTTGATGATCCAAACAGACCTGCTAGCACCAGACTCACCTCATCACCAGATGAAGAGCATCTCAGGGTGTCCGCAGCAGAAGTGAGAGGCAGTCTCAGAAAGATTAATCCTCATAAAGCAACCGGACCAGACAACATCCCAGGGAAAGTTCTGAAGGAATGTGCGGACCAGCTCTGTGAGGTGCTGGCTGACATCTTCACCACCTCACTTGCACTGGAGTCAGTTCCCACCTGCCTGAAGACCGCGACCATCATCCCAGTCCCAAAGAGCTCCACAGTGACTGGTCTGAATGACTATAGACCGGTGGCCCTCACCCCGATAGTCGCTAAATGTTTTGAGAAACTGGTCATGTCCCACATCAAGGCAACCGTCAACATCAATGAGGACCCTCATCAATACGCATACCGTGAGAACCGATCAACAGAGGACGCCATTTCTTCCGTGGTCCACACTGCTCTCACCCACCTGGATCAGAAGGACTCATACGTGCGTCTGCTCTTTGTGGACTTCACATCTGCTTTCAACACCATGATCCCCCAAACTCTGATAGACAAACTATCTACACTTGGACTAAGCCCCTCTATTTGTAACTGGGTACTAGACTTCTTAACAGACAGACCACAGTCCGTGAAGATCCACAACTTCTCCTCCTCCACCATAACCCTCAGCACTGGCTCTCCTCAGGGATGTGTGCTGAGCCCCCTTCTGTTCACTCTGCTCACATATGATTGTACAGCCACACTTCCAGGCTGTCATATTGTTAAGTTTGCAGATGATACAGCGGTGGTGGGATGCATCACAAACAATGATGAGTCCAGCTACAGACAGGAGGTGGAACACCTGGAGAGCTGGTGCAAAGAGAATAATCTTCACATGAATGTGAAGAAGACAAAGGAGATGATTGTGGACTTCAGAAGGAACAAACACACCCATGCCCCACTGAAAATAGGTGGGTCTGCAGTGGAAGTGGTCTCCAGCTACAAATACTTGGGTGTACACATGAATGATAACCTCAGCTGGAGCAACAACACCACCAGCCTGATCAAGAAAGGTCATCAGAGACTCTACTTCCTCAGACGGCTGAGACGAGCTGGTCTGAGCAGCCCAGTCCTCACCTCCTTCTACAGGTGTGCAGTGGAGAGCATCCTGTGCTCCAGCATCAACGTGTGGCATGGAGGCTGCACAGTTGAAGAGAGGAAAGCTCTGCAGAGAGTGGTGAAGGCTGCACAGAAGTCTGTTGGAGTCAGTCTCCCCACAATCACAGACATTTATACCTCCAGATGCAGGAAAAGAGCCACCTGCATCATGAAAGACCTCACTCATCCAGCACACTCACTCTTTGCCCCACTCCCCTCAGGACGGAGGTTGAGGAGCATCAAGTGTAGAACCACTAGACTGAGGAACAGCTTCTACCCTGAGGCTGTTAGACTCATGAATAAATAAAAATAAAATAAAAAATAAACACTGCAAAATATCACATCATACTGATGCTGATCTGTTTTCTTGTTGCTGTGTTCATCTGTGACCATCTGCTCATACAAACTCATGTTCGTGCTGCTGTTTATTCCCACTATATTAGGCTTAGTGTATTACTAGTTGATGTTTTTCTTAGTTAGTTCTAGATGTTATTACTGTTTTTCTCTTTCATTTGTTGTTGGATGTAACTGGGACCTCGTGTACATAATCTCGTTTTCATCACATGTACCACATGCGGTGCAAATGACAATAAAGACTCTCTGACTCTGAAAGTAGTGGTAGTTCAAATGTTTAGCACAGTTTTGTGCCTCAAGTAAATCAACAGTGCAACGATCTTTGTGATTAAGTTTTATAAATAAGTGTCCGTGAAGAATTAGTACAATCACGCTGTTAGTCCTGACTCGTGACAGAACAAACTCATTGACCTCAGGAGACCCAACACTCGTTTCCTTTTTTGTCCAGTTTTCCTGAACTCACGGTGCTCTGCCGCTCCCTGCTGGCCATTTCTAGTTACTGCAATGATGTCTTCAAGAGATGTCACGCTGTGTGACTGAACGCTGTGTTCTCTGAACAGTACGTGTCTTTGATATACAGTATCAAGATTCTTAAAATAATAATAATAAAAATAATAAAAAAAACTTTGCTAATTTTTTTTTATCAAGTTCTGTTTTCCAAAAATCAGTTTTTAAGTTATTTATACAACAGATGAAACATGTTCAAAATTATGTATTCACTTTCTGTAATAAACTGAATAAAAATCAATTCCTTAATAAACATTTTGCCATACTGTTGACTGTTTATTTTCTTCAGCTTTTTATTTTTACACCATTTGGGATTGTACCGGTTGTAACTTTTTTTTAAATTGGCGGATGGATATGTTCTAGAGAAAGCAGTGAGAAGTCCGGACTTTCCGGTAAAATGCGTAACAGAAACTACTATCGGTGAGTTGTTTTCCTCTTAATGCCTTAAGGCAACGTTTAAATAAAAATAATAATTAAAAAAAAACGGAGGAAAATATTGTTTCGATTGCTCCCTACTTCAGATTTCACCACAACGAGTGAACTCGCATGAAAGTGTGTGTCCTTGAATACAACCAGGCTCGTACTCGCAGCCTGAGGAGTGCATGCGGCACTGACAGCAGAGCGTTTCTTCCATCTTATTTTATGCATATAATTTGAACTTTGTAGAGTGCGAACACAAAACAAAGCATGAAATAACAAGTCACGGAAGATTAAAGCCCTAAAGGTTCGTAAATCTAGCGAAACTACTTTCCCATCGCGGATGTGCACACAGGCTTGCGTCACCTCCACGCGGCAGTGACGTCACGTGCTTTGTCACCATCTCCGGGTCCAGCAGCCATCGTGCTGAAGCTGTAGCTGCTAACCGCTGAACATGGCCGCAGGTCCTCAGTCTGTCTCTTCTAACGCCTCCGCAACCAACGATGGGATTCTCATCGGCGACAAGGTTTACTCTGAAGTGTATCTTACGATAGACAACTCGCTAATCCCGGAGGAAAGGTTGTCTCCGACGCCGTCTATGCTCGACGGCCTCGACCTGAACACAGAGACCGATCTCCGGATCCTCGGATGTGAGATCATACAGTCGGCGGGGATTCTTCTCCGTTTGCCACAGGTGAGATTTCTGATCATTTTTGACGACGTACACGTCGATGGCTGTTTTTATCTGATTAAAAATACCAAGTCTGGGCTTGTTGCGGCCTAATTAGCAGTTTGCCGGCGCTGGCGTGGTGGAGCTAAAATGGCGGCGGTTCATTGTGTCAGGTTTTACGTAAGAGCTGCCTTTTTGTAACAATGTGCGTCGTGCTCCGTTTGACAGGTCGCAATGGCGACAGGGCAGGTTCTGTTCCATCGGTTCTTCTACTCCAAATCCTTCGTCAAACACAGTTTTGAGGTAAGTTTGTTCACAGAGCCGTAGTGACAGCGCAACGTCCGAGTGACGTTCCTGCCTGGCGGCCATGTTGTTTCTCATGAACGTAGCTCACTGCTCCAGATGAATGTTTTACCACACTTAGACCTTTATTTGTACACCCCCAACATTATCTTTATTGGGTTTTCAAACAAAACAAACACACACAAAAAATGCTGCCAATAATGTTCAGAAATAAGTGTCCTCTTAAAGGAATCAAGGGCAACTAAATGTCCAACATTCAACTTGTCTTTCCTTGCACTTTATTTATACTTGCAGTGAATCATGTCTGGATCACATACATCTTACATTTTTAATTAAATAAAGCAAACTTTACAAACTATGTAACAGCAGAGTATAAGATAAAAATCAATGTATTCGCTAGATTCAACAAATTCACCCATTTACACCTGCTCTTCCAACGCTTTATACACGAGCGAAGAGGGAGCAGGGAGAAGAAACATCTTGTAAATAGAGAGCAAGTATTAGGGGTGCACCGATAAATCAGCCTTAATTTTGGGAAATTGGCCGATACTTGAATGAGAAACCAATTTTTTTATTCTAACAACAATTGTCTGAACTTCATATTTCAGAGCACTACCACATGGCCAGTTAAAACAAGTTTGTATTGTTTCTAGGATATTGTTCAAGGGTGTTTTTCAATAAAATAATACACCTAACCCCCGAGTTAAGTACGAGTTCCGGACCTAAGGACCGTTCGCAGCTCGATTCTGCCGTAGCTAGGGGGTGAAAATAACTCTTGTTCGTAGGTCCTGATTTCGTTCGTACGTCGCGGAAATAACGCTAACGGAGCGCCGCACACAAATTTATCGGCATGAGACTGAACAAGCTGACATACTGGGTCATAAACATGCACAGAACTTTATTTACAAACACTTATCTAACACATTACACCACACATTCATCCATAAACACACACAGTAACTGTACAGTAGTGTGCAGTAACGTTAAACATTGCTATTCAGCACAGCACATTCAATACTGTAAAATTATTACAGAATAAAATAATTAATTAAAACAGTACAGAATAAATAAAAATATAATTTCTTACTTTGAGATGGTCAAAGCCGACATCTTAGGTTGCCATGCGTTGATGTTGTCGGCCGAGCAGCGCGGCGAACAGCCGGCAGCTGCTCGAGGCCTGTGTTAGCTTCTGCTAGCTGCCTGTTAGCCAGGCCATCATGAGCTGCTGTTCGCGCGGCGCTCCGGCGCGATTGATCGGTGATCGATCCGCGGCTACCTGAGACATCCACAGAGTTCACAGAGACGTTTCCAGCTAGTAATTAATCCATATGATGCGATCCTGGTCACCAGTCTTCAAAGGCCGGCTCCCGGCAGCTAACCTAAAATGGCGTCCGGTGTTCTACATTAATTTGTGACCGTCTAAACTGGAGACCTTCAAAGGCCCCCGTGACTGAACCTAAAATGGCGTCCGGTGTTCTACATTAATTTGTGACCGTGTAAACTGAAGACCTACTTCTTGCTGCGCAAGATTGCGCAATCATGACAAAAATTATCATTTTTATCATTATTATTTATAAAGCCTTTAAAACAACCACAGCTGCAACAAAGTGATGTACACATGAAATTAAGAACATTTAAACACAAAAAAAAAAAAAATAAATTTTTTAATTTAATACAGTAATTTCAAATTTTTATTAAATATGATACATTCGTAGGTCCGGGCGGCCGTAGGTCGATGGAGTCGTAGGTAGGGGGTCACCTGTATTGGGAAAATTGAAGGTGCATTGTGACCTTATAACACCTGTGTTGCTAATGTTGACATGTGTTGACAATGTTGGCTAATGTGTTGACAGTGTTGCTAATAAAACAAAATCGGAATTGGTAGGTCAGACTTTTAGAATTCGTGATCGGCCAGAAAACTGCAATCGGTGCACCCCTAGCAAGTATTAAATTAGTTTTTCCACTTATGATGTGCCGCGTTACTTTTTAAAGACAACATCTTGATGTTCTTTATTCACATGCTGTACAGTATTTTCCAAGTTTTCTTACTGTTCCTTCAAACTTTGTTCTGTCTTGTTGTTTTTCAGATTGTTGCCATGGCTTGTATCAACTTGGCCTCTAAGATTGAAGAGGCGCCGCGACGAATACGAGACGTCATCAACGTCTTTCATCACCTGAGGCAGCTTAGAGGCAAAAAGTAAGTATCAGTGGTTGTTTTCACTAATCTGTGGATTTGCTTTATAATATACATGATGTACTGCATCACTGTCATGTTTGTTTACTGATCTATGCTGTAATGTGAAAGTGCCCTTGTGTTTATCCATGCATTCTAAACCATTTAAAAACTTTTCAGTTCCAGCTTCATTGGTAGTTTCAAAAGTGTAAATTGTCCAAATGAGACATTAATCTTGAAGTGATTGAAATGAACAAACTTTCAAAAGAATAAATGATGGCTAAGTAATACAAATGAGGCATGCATACTGTGTGCCTCATGTCTTTATGTCACTGTTTTAGATCTTGGCATTAACTTGGCTTCTTTTTTCCCTTGCAACCAACTAACAGCGACCAGCTACATTTACCAAACCCTGGGTGATGTGGAATGGTACGTAAGATGCAGCAGTCGGCATGACAACCATGATGCGAGGGGGGTGTCTGTCGTCCCCCCAGGCCCACCCCACCCCCTCCTGCGGGAGACACCTGTGGTCTGAGCCACCGCAGGGTACTGGGATCGGGGATGACAGGTTGGCCGAAGGTCCTTGGCCTGTGGGGCTCCTTGAGGACTCCTGTGGTTCAGTCTAAAGCTTTGGGTATCTGTCCGTATGTCAGCGTACTGTGGGGTAATGTAGTTCTCTTCTCACCATGCATTTTGATTTGTGCATCAAAAGCAGAGTCAGAGATTCTTTATTGTCATTCGCACCACATGTGATGAACTTGTCAAAGCTTGCTTCATCTACACTTGTCCATAGCCTTCACAGAAATATCCAAGTGGTTCAAGAATTCTTTAGATGTTTAGGATCCGTGTTAAGTGTTTTTAATTAGGACCAGTGTGAGCTGTGTTGCTTTGTTGTATTTTTTGCATTAAATTCTGAGTTTTTTTTATTTGTTGGAAAGGATTCTGACATAAATTTAGGCTAAAGTAATGTGTGTTGAACTCTGCTGGTTTAGTAAAAGTTGAATGAAAATGCAACACTTGAACTACGACATTAGGACTTCAGTTTTATGTATTAAACACGGTAGTCTTTATTGGCACTGAAGTGTACTTAACTACTTAAAAAGATACATGTTGATGCAGAAATTTCTGGATTTGGTTTAATCTAGGTGTAATGAAATGGTCCAATTGACACACAGCGTGTGAAGTTTGATTCTAAAATGAGTTTAGATTAAAACACTTGTAGTCAAATAAGAATTTCTTATTTTTGTAAATTAAAAGTACATTTTACTAGTAGCTTGTGTGCATCAGTGGCTTTTTCTATGTTTAAATTAATGTACTCTAGTTTGACTCATTTAGCACATGTTCGAAAAAGGCGTTCAATACAAGATCAACTGGACTTTATTTGTTACAGAAGACGTTTTGACCTCTATCCAGAGGGCTTTATCAATAAAGTCCTCTGGATAGAGGTCGAAACGTCTTCTGTAACTATTGGAACGCCTTTTTTGATTTTGTCATGTCCTGGACGACTGAGAATCTTCACCAGCATTTAGCACATGTTGTGTTTTTGGTTGTGTTTATAGTAGAGCAGTAGCAGACTTTCTTTTCCTGGGAGCCTGGTTCCATTTTGAGGACTGAAGTGTTTTTCCTTCAAACAGCTGTTAATTATCTGGTTTGATATTTCTGTTGAAGCTTTGAGTCAAGTCAGGGTCGTTTACAGATTCCTCAAGCTTTCACTGAACCCACAGGAGTCAGCAACCCCGACACTGTCAGGCACACAGTGCAACTTGTTGCTTTAAGTTGGTTGAAAGGGAAAACATTTACAAACGTACCCAAATTCACAAGGGCACTTTCCTTTTTTTCATTCTAAAATGAAAAGGGGAAACCTTTTGTATAATTTTTTTTTAACTAGGACTCCAATTCCACTGATACTTGATCAGAACTACATAAATACCAAAAATCAAGTCATCAAAGCAGAACGGCGTATCTTGAAGGAGTTGGGCTTCTGTGTTCATGTCAAGCACCCACACAAGGTGAGTTAGACATTTACATGTTGTGTAATAACACATTGCTTAGATCTGCTCTTTGTCTTTTATTGTTATTTCCATTGTTAATGTATAAAAATGTCTCGTTCCAGATCATAGTTATGTATCTTCAATTCCTGGAATGTGAAAAGAACCAGACGCTGGTCCAGACTGCCTGGTAAGTTCATTGATAGTTCTTCACAGAGCTTCCCCACAGCAGCATCTTGTCATAACTTCAACAAGTGCCACCAGACCTGGGCTTAAGATGGAGTTGAACAAGTTTCAAATGGTTGACTTTATGAAGAGCACTAAAAATACCTACTAGGAACTTGGAGCAGCCCCACTTTAGGACACGAGACTTGTCAAATGATTTCCATGTGCTCCTGTTGGACAGAGTCACAGTTTGAAACCCATTCAACAACCATTTCGCCCAGGTCTGACAGCGACGTTCTTCCACTCCAATTGAGTCCTTCTCCAGTTTTATGATGGTTATGTGTCTTTATTAATTTGTTTGAACATTAGGATGGATCAGTTGTATTGCAAGCCTGCTACTTGTTTCAGTCCCTTGTCTGCCCTAACTTATAAAGTCTGTTTATTGTGTGGTGCCCAGAGAACTTGGTTTAACTTTGTCCTTTCTCTCTACTCTTTGATTAAAGGGTAGTCCATGCTGGTAAGTCACATACAGAACCTCTGAACTCTGCCTCCTCCAACCTGACCTCAGGAAGCTCCCCTAATGGTTGGCTGCCCCTCCTGACAGCCATGCCCAATGCCAAGATTCACTGGAGGGGTGGGCGAGCCTTTCCCAACAGCAGCATCGTCTTGTTTTCTCTTGGGGTCCAAAAGGATTTGTATTTTTCGGTCTTGCTATAAAAGATTCATTTGTTTTGTTCCAAGTAGCTATGGATAGATTCATGTTTTATTCTAGTTTACTTACATTTAGCAATGAAGTAAACTTAGCCAGAACATTTTTTTAAATATCTTTTTGGCCAGTTTTATGTGCCTGTCATTTTTTTATCAGTCGAATACTGTCTTGTCCCACACTGACATGGTGTCCAGACATGTCTGTCTTACAGGCTGATCCTCTTCTCAGATTTTGGCTCCAAGGACCTGTCTGGCCTTCGCAGCAATCAGATTCAAACATCAGTGTGTTGTAGTCGAGTTAAAAAACAAAAAAATGTAAAGACCTTCTGGACTGACCGTAGAATCTGCACGGAGCAGTTTTATCATTTGTGTGAAACCTCCTGGACCATCATGTAACATGAAGGCTAGAGATGGACTCGTGCTGCTATGACAAAACCAGTATACACCGGGAACACTCAGTCTGTGATTGTAACATCGTTTGACTCAGATTAGTTACATTTAGCGTTTTTTACATTATTTTTCATCATACACTTTTGTCTTTATAGACTTGTATGTTTCTCAGAAACATAGATGGTCTCCCACCATTTGTTTACCCCATTCACAACCTGAGCTGTTTGGTCTTGTCAGCATCCTCCGTGTGCTAATTGCATCCGTCTTTGTTCTTGGCAACCTTTGACACTGCAGTGTAGCACAGGCATTTCACCAAGCCTGAGTATTGAGCTCATTGTTTAGAGTCAACGCCACAAGGTGAAACCAACTTCTTCAGCCTGTGTGCTGATTGTTTCAGTTTATTGCTCTATCTAGAGCATTCACAAGGCGCCTAGATCTATTCTCCATGGTTGTACTTTTTTCCTCAGGCCATATGCATCATCATCATGCTTCACTTCTTAAAGTAGTCCTTGCATGTTCTGTACATGTCGTGCTTTCTCAGATCTAAAAATCTGAAAGTGACGCAGCTTTATAAATACAAACCGGATTCAAAAAAAGTTGGGACACTTAACACATTGTGAATAAAAACTGAATGCAATGATGTGGAGGTGCCAACATCTAATATTTTATTCAGACTAGAACACAAATCACAGATCAAAAGTTTAAACAGAGAGAATGTATCATTTTAAGGGAAAATATGTTGTTTCAAAATTTCATGGTGTCAACAAATCCCAAAAAAGTTGAAACGAGTCCATTTTTACCACTGTGTGGCATCCCCCTTTCTTCTTACAACACTCAACAGACGTCTGGGGACAGAAGAGACCAGTTTCTTAAGTTTAGAAATAGGAATGTTCTCCCATTCATGTCTAATACAGGCCTCTAAAGGCCCCTGCAGAGCTCTGCGTATGGCTGTACGCCGTCCATATGCAGAGGCACAAGCATATCCCCGTAGGGCATGTATGCGCAAAGCCCAAATTTTACGACTGCGTACGCAAACGCGTTGTCGCACAATAAGCTGCCCGGCGCCGGACTGTTTTGTATGTGACACAAATGTATTAAATTCCCCTTCTTCATCCCTGATCTGGCCTTTTCTTTATTTTTTTTGCCAAAAGGCAAGTGATCGCTTCCTACTCCGTTGACTCCATGACTGAAATGATGAGGAAATGAATGAATTTGTCACGAGCGAATTAAAATCGGGTCCAGCGTGGCTGCGCGAGGTTCTGAAAATTTCCTGGTGTGCTGGTCTGGTGTATGGGCTGCAGGACCAGCGCTCCCTGATTTTCTTTTCTTTTTGAACACCGCTGCGGGTGCAGCTGCCAGCTTGCACTTTTTTTTTCCCTGACCTGTCATTCAGTAGACGTGTCGGCAAATGACCAATCAGCGACCTCAATTTGTCCCGTAGGTAAACGCTCTGGGCTGCAGCTGATCAAATGACGTCAAGAATTTGGAGCGAAACCGCGAGAATAAACTCTGAGCAGTGCTGGTGAACTGTCTGCGTACAGCCCTACGCAGAGCTATGGGTGAGCCTTTACTCTTCAATCGTCTTGGGCCTTCTCTGTCGCACCTTCCTCTTTATGATGCGCCAAATGTTCTCTATAGGTGAAAGATCTGGACTGCAGGCTGGACATTTCAGTACCCGGATCCTTCTCCTACGTAGCCATGATGTTGTGATTGCTGCAGAATGTGGTCTGGCATTATCTTGTTGAAAAATGCAGGGTCTTCCCTGAAAGAGATGACGTCTAGATGGAGCATATGTTGTTCTAGAACCTGAACATAGTTCTCTGCATTAATGGTGCCTTTCCAGACATGCAAGCTGCCCATGCCACAAGCGCTCATGCAACCCCATACCATCAGTGATGCAGGCTTCTGAACGGAGCGTTGATAACAACTTGGGCTATCCTTGTCCTCTCTGGTCCGGATGACATGGCGTCCCAGTGTTCCATAAAGAACTTCAAATCGTGACTCATCTGACACAGAACAGTCTTCCATTTTGCCACACTCCATTTTAAATGACCCCTGGCCCAGTGCAAACGTCTGAGCTTGTGGAGCTTGCTTAGAAATGGCTTCCTCTTTGCACTGTAGAGTTTCAGCTGCAACGGCGGATGGCACGGTGGATTGTGTTCACTGACGATGCTTTCTGGAAGTATTCCTGAGCCCATTCTGTTATTTCCTTGACAGTGGCATTCCTGTTTGAGGTGCAGTGACGTTTAAGGGCCCGGAGATCACGAGCATCCAGTAGAGTTTTACGGCCTTGACCCTTACGCACAGCGATTGTTCCAGATTCTCTGAATCTTTTGATGATGTTATGCACGGTTGATGATGATAACTTAAAAGTCTTTGCTATTTTACGCTGGGTAACACCATTCTGGTATTGCTGCACTATCTTTCTGCACAACAATGGTGGAATTGGTGATCCTCTTACCATCTTGGCTTCTGAGAGACACTAAAGGCTGAGTTAGACTCGCGCTTTGGTCCGCAGGCTGGAGCGCGCTGCGCGTGCACTGTGCCATGCGGCGAAATGCGTTTACAGTGTCGCCTCTGTGTTTATAGTTGTCGCACGGCGGGGCATGGCAAAGTGCTGTTCTTTTACTGACCAGCAGGTGGCAGTACCCTCTAAAATCTGTGCATATGTTGCTTGAAAGGTGTAGAAGAAGAAATTACCGTAGAAGAAGAACTGTTTGAAATCACACAACAAAAACAAATAGCTTTCCGCTCGCGTGCTGAACTGTTGTCTTTATTTGCGGTTTTAATGCATGGAGTCAGCGGAGGAGAAAGCGATCACGTGACTTTTGGCGAAAAAAACAAAAGAAAAGTCCGACTCCAGATCAGGAACGAAGGAGAATTTAATACATTTTGTGTCACAAAACATTCCTCCATG
Organism: Garcialebias charrua; assembly: GCA_038048925.1. Classification (NCBI taxonomy): domain Eukaryota; kingdom Metazoa; phylum Chordata; class Actinopteri; order Cyprinodontiformes; family Rivulidae; genus Garcialebias; species Garcialebias charrua. The sequence continues at coordinate 26,173 of JBBPBX010010999.1, read as the reverse complement.
CGTCGCGACTCCGTCTCCACGACCACAGCGGCGCAAACAGCTGCAGGCTCCGGCGTGAAGAGGGTGAAGGCTGTCGGTGGGGACCTGTCAATCAAATTGTAGCGCCCAAGGCGCGCGCGGAGGCTTGCAGAGTTTCAAAAATTCAGAGGTGCATGATGCGCTAATCCCACGCGCGGGGCCAACGCGCAGGGGTGGGGACTGTGAAATTGCGTCACTTTTGGAGTGCGCACCCTCTTGCGCTGCGCGACGCGTCGAGTATGAATCTAGCTTGACACTCTGAGAAGCTCTTTTTATACCCAATCATGTTGTCAAATGACCTAATTAGTGTTAATTGGTCTTCCAGCTGTTCGTTATATGCTCAATTTCCTTTTTCCAGCCACTTATTGCTACTTGTCCAAACTTTTTGGGGGATTTGTTGACACTGAAATTTTGAATCAACATATTTTTCCTTTAAAATGTTGCATGCTGGTAAAGATTCTCAGTCGTCCAGGACATGATAAAATCAAAAAAGGCGTTCAATACAAGATCAACTGGACTTTATTTGTTGCAGAAAACGTTTCACCCTTTATCCAAAAGGCTTTTTCGAATCAATTGAAAAAGCCTTTTGGATAAAGGGTGAAACGTTTTCTGCAACAAATAAAGTCCAGTTGATCTTGTATTGAACGCCTTTTTTGATTTTAAAATGTTACATTTACTCAGATTAAACTTTTGATCTGTCATCCATGTTCTATTATGAATAAAATATTTGACATTTGCCATCTCCACATCATTGCATTAATTTTTTATTCACAATTTGTTTAGTGTCCCAACTATTTTGAAATCCGGTTTGTAATTATTTGACATTTTAGTTTGCATGGTCTTCACCTTACAAGGTATGTCTGTCAGCCACCATTGGATATTTTTTGCAATAAGTTAGTTTATAATTTTCCCTCCAAATCCCATTGTCTTGATGCTTTGTGTGACATGCAGCACTCCTTTGGATGCCCCGGAGAGAAATGGACAAAGTTAAACTTGTGTTTTACCACTGTCATGTAAAACATTACATGGCTTTTCTATCAGGGTGAATTAATCATTTCAAATGAAAGTCTTAAACCTCTTCTATTATCTGCGTTTACTCAAAAATGCAAATAATCCAAAGTCGAGATTAAAACTTGGGGCATTCGTACTTGATGTCCGGGGCTGAATTTGGTACTGGAAGTAGATGTTTCACATTACTGATCCTCAGTGAAGTCATGGTTTGGGTTGGCTTGTTGTTGACTGGTTGGTTTCTGTAGCGAAGATGCTATGTTTTTTTTCTCTCTCTTCTGTTTGTCCTCTTAGGAACTACATGAACGACAGCCTGAGTACGAACGTGTTTGTGAGGTTTCAAGCTGAAACCATCGCCTGTGCCTGCATATACCTCGCCGCCCGTGCTCTGCAGGTACCAGCAGTGCTGTTTAGAAACATGTAGTTCC
>JBBPBX010010999.1:0-23698 GCA_038048925.1 Garcialebias charrua | reverse complement strand
TACAGACTGCCTGTGAACACGTCTGTTGTTTTTATTTGTTGAACGGAGTACAATTTGTCTTCTGTCCAAAGTTACAACAGCAGGCGCAGCCGCTCTGGAACGTACAGCTCTCGTTCACGCTCGCGCTCTCACAGCCGCAGCCCATCGCCACGACGACATCCGCCATCACCGCTCCTCCCCCACCTCAAGACCAAATCAAGCCACCATAACAGCGAGTCCAAACTGAGCGGGCGTCACGGTAACAGCGGAGGCGGCGGTTCTGGGCACAAGAGGAAGCGCTCACGGTCCCGCACTCCCGTCAAAGTGGACAGAGAGAGGGACCGGGAGAGGGACAGAGAGCGCAGCGCTTACGACGGCTCCTCAAAGAAACACAAACACGAGCGAGGCGGTGGACATCGGGACAGGAGGGAGCGGTCCTACGAGAGGGAGCGCAGCCACAAGAGTAAACACCACGGCAGCAGTGGACACTCAGGACACGGACGCCACCGGCGCTGACACACTTTACCACACCGGTTCTGGGGCTGATGGTCACCTTCCAGTTTGCACAGACTGAAGTCAAGTCGGGCGTGTTCTCACAGTTGTCTCGTGTTTTCCTCTAAAACCAGTTTAGTGTTTACACGAGCCGTGAAGAAAAGCCACGAATGTGGGAGTGAACACGTATTTCCTGTTCGTGGCTTGTTCACGTGTGAACGTTGCATGTGAGCTCCGTGACGAAGAGAACACGCCACACTTGGCCTGTTTGCAGGGCAGTCTTACATCTGCATATTTGAGTTTTGAGCTTCTTCGTATCCTAAATTATCCCTAAAATCACTCAAATTCAATAAAAACGTCTTTTTTTTTTTTTTTCACCCAGTGAGACCAGTTTGGTCATTTCAAGTGTTTTACTAAACACCTAATGCAACTTCTACAAATAAATGTATTGCTTTAAATTTAATTTCTGTGGCAGTGTATTCGTACTGCTTGTCAAGTTGGTCATTTTTTTAAGACGCCCAGTGTGATTTTTATTTATTTTTTAAGTTAACCAACTAGGAATGAATGCATTCCCAGTAAGAAGTGTGGAGCATCAGCCCCAGACTGGTCATTCAGCTCCTGATGGACCACCTCACACATGCACCCCTCCAACCATCTGGCCTACTCGTGTGTTTTTGATTTTCTATGTAAAGATACAAACTTATTTACAATGTAAAGGATTGATCACCACTGACAAATCGTGACTGCTTTGATTTATAAAAGCAACTAGTTCAGCGGAATGGTTACATAAAGAAATGTAAAGAGGAAAAGTTCAGGAAAGATCAAAGTGTTTGCACATACAGAGTCTGTTTTTGTTTCCTTCGTTTATTTGACAGATTTGTTTGTTCAGTTCTTTTTTCTTTGCCATTTTCCAGCAGGAAAAGCAAATGTAAAATAAATCTATTTTAGAGTTGTACATTTGTTACGATGGTTTTTATTCTGCACGTCTTCATGTCCAATTTTTATTCATTAATAAATAAGTTTATGCCACCACTGACCTGTGATATCCGACTTTGTGCCAGATGAATTCTAAGTACAGTACTTGTAACTTGCTGTACTGGAAAGGACAGTTTTGAGTTGATTCAGATATACAACTAGTTTTTGGTTTCATTACAAGTACACACATTGATGGCAGTAAATGCTCCACTGCCGTGATTTGATTTGATGTTTTTTCATTCATTTTAAAAGAACAAGACAAGACAGTTTCATCAGATACAAGTAGGATAAAATGAAAGGAGCAGAAGATGAAATCTTATATCTGCCCCTTATTTCACTGTTTGTTCAACCAATGTTAACCTTCAAGCTACATCACAAAATTAATAATTCTACTTAATTTTACTAATACACAAACTACATCACAAAATGAATACTTCTACTTAATTTATCTAGCTGTAATACACAAACCATCACAAAATGAATAATTCTACTTAATTTTTCTAACAAACTACATCATTCTAACTAATACACAAACTACATAAGAAAATGAATAATTCTACTTAATTTTACCAACTAATACACAAACTACATCACAAAATGAATACTGCTACTTAATTTATCTACACAAACTAACAGAGTCAGAGAGTCTTTATTGTCATTTGCACCGCATGTGGTACATGAGATGAAAACGAGATTATGTACACGAGGTCCCAGTTACATCCAACAACAAATGAAAGAGAAAAACAGTAATAACATCTAGAACTAACTAAGAAAAACATCAACTAGTAATACACAGCAGCACGAACATGAGTTTGTATGAGCAGATGGTCACAGATGAACACAGCAACAAGAAAACAGATCAGCATCAGTATGATGTGATATTTTGCAGTGTTTATTTTTTATTTTATTTTTATTTATTCATGAGTCTAACAGCCTCAGGGTAGAAGCTGTTCCTCAGTCTAGTGGTTCTACACTTGATGCTCCTCAACCTCCGTCCTGAGGGGAGTGGGGCAAAGAGTGAGTGTGCTGGGTGAGTGAGGTCTTTCATGATGCAGGTGGCTCTTTTCCTGCATCTGGAGGTGTAAATGTCTGTGATGGTGGGGAGACTGACTCCAACAGACTTCTGTGCAGCCTTCACCACTCTCTGCAGAGCTTTCCTCTCTTCAACTGTGCAGCCTCCATGCCACACGTTGATGCTGGAGCACAGGATGCTCTCCACTGCACACCTGTAGAAGGAGGTGAGGACTGGGCTGCTCAGACCAGCTCGTCTCAGCCGTCTGAGGAAGTAGAGTCTCTGATGACCTTTCTTGATCAGGCTGGTGGTGTTGTTGCTCCAGCTGAGGTTATCATTCATGTGTACACCCAAGTATTTGTAGCTGGAGACCACTTCCACTGCAGACCCACCTATTTTCAGTGGGGCATGGGTGTGTTTGTTCCTTCTGAAGTCCACAATCATCTCCTTTGTCTTCTCTCTTTGCACCAGCTCTCCAGGTGTTCCACCTCCTGTCTGTAGCTGGACTCATCATTGTTTGTAATGCATCCCACCACCGCTGTATCATCTGCAAACTTAACAATATGACAGCCTGGAAGTGTGGCTGTACAATCATATGTGAGCAGAGTGAACAGAAGGGGGCTCAGCACACATCCCTGAGGAGAGCCAGTGCTGAGGGTTATGGTGGAGGAGGAGAAGTTGTGGATCTTCACGGACTGTGGTCTATCTGTTAAGAAGTCTAGTATCCAGTTACAAATAGAGGGGCTTAGTCCAAGTGTAGATAGTTTGTCTATCAGAGTTTGGGGGATCATGGTGTTGAAGGCAGATGTGAAGTCCACAAAGAGCAGACGCACGTATGAGTCTTTCTGATCCAGGTGGGTGAGAGCAGTGTGGACCACGGAAGAAATGGCGTCCTCTGTTGATCGGTTCTCACGGTATGCGTATTGATGAGGGTCCTCATTGATGTTGACGGTTGCCTTGATGTGGGACATGACCAGTTTCTCAAAACATTTAGCGACTATCGGGGTGAGGGCCACCGGTCTATAGTCATTCAGACCAGTCACTGTGGAGCTCTTTGGGACTGGGATGATGGTCGCGGTCTTCAGGCAGGTGGGAACTAACTCCAGTGCAAGTGAGGTGGTGAAGATGTCAGCCAGCACCTCACAGAGCTGGTCCGCACATTCCTTCAGAACTTTCCCTGGGATGTTGTCTGGTCCGGTTGCTTTATGAGGATTAATCTTTCTGAGACTGCCTCTCACTTCTGCTGCGGACACCCTGAGATGCTCTTCATCTGGTGATGAGGTGAGTCTGGTGCTAGCAGGTCTGTTTGGATCATCAAAACGTGCATAAAACTTATTGAGGGCATCAGGCAGAGATGGGTCCCTGGGGCATTGTTTGTTTTTGCCTTTGTAATCTGTTATGCATTTAATACCCTTCCACATGCTCCGTGGGTCTTGTGAGGTGAACTGTCCCTCGATCCTCTGTGCATACGTGGCCTTGGCCTTCTTAATGCCATCCTTCAGTTCATTCCTGCTCTTTCTCAGTTCCACTTTATCTCCTGACTTGAATGCAGTGTCTCTGGCTGCTAGTAAGGCGTGAACTTCTTTATTTAACCAGGGTTTCCGGTTCGGGTAGGATTTCACATATTTTTTTATGGAAACATTCTCAGATGAAATGAATGAATAATTCTACTTAATTTTTCTAACTAATACACAAACTACATCATTCTAAACTGTAATACACAAACTACATAAAATGAATAATTCAACTTAATTTTTCTAACACACAAACTACATCACAAAAATGAATAATTCTATTTAATTTTTCTAACTAATACACAAATTACATCACAAAATGAATAATTACTTATTTTTTCTAACTGTAATACACAAACTACATCACAAATTAATACTTAATTTTTCTAACTGTAATACACAACACACTAAGCTACATCATATATAGTTTTTGAGCAAGTCCTTTTTGACCTTTTTCTTAAATGTATACATTGATTTTGCATTTTTAACATCACTCTCCAGAGCATTCCACAATCGAACTCCCTGATTGAAGACCGTCCCTTTAAGCTGGTTCTGAATTGTGGTTTGATGAATATCTCTGTCCCTTTGAGATTGTAATCACTTTGTCTTTTTATAAAATTTCTTTGGATATTTAAAGGTAATGTGTTATTATGAGCCCTATACATAACTGATAAAATACTATATTCAACCAATTCCTGGAATTTCAATAAATTTAGCTGAAGAAACAAGGTGTTTGATGGGTGACTGAAATTTTTTTCTGGTGATTACTCTTACAGCTCTCTTTTGTAAAATAAAAACAGGCTTTGTAATTGTTTTGCACGCTTTCCCCCAAACCTCAATACAATAGATTAAACGTGGAACAATGATTGTGTTATACAACATATTATCAATTAAAAAATCCCTGACTTTATACAGTACAGTACTGCAATTGATCTAGCTATTTTTGTTTTAATGGAATTTACATGATGTTTCCATGTCAGTTTGTCATCAATGATGACACCCAGAAACTTCACTTCACTCACTTTACAGATCACAACATCTTCAATTTCAAATGGATCGTCAACAATTCTTTTTGTTACTGAATATCATCCATCCATCCATTTTCGTTCCGCTTATCCGGGGTCGGGTCGCGGGGGTAGCAGCCTAAGTAGGGAGGCCCAGACTTCCCTCTCCCCAGCCACTTGGAGCAGCTCCTCTGGGGGAATCCCAAGGCGTTCCCAGGCCAGCCGAGAAACATAGTCCCTCCAGCGTGTCCTGGGTCTTCCTCTGGGTCTCCTCCCGGTGGGACATGCCCGGAACACCTCCCCAGGGAGGCGTCCAGGAGGCATCCTAACCAGATGCCCGAGCCACCTCAACTGGCTCCTCTCGATGTGGAGAAGCAGCGGCTCTACTCCGAGTCCCTCCCGGATGACTGAGCTTCTCACCCTATCTCTAAGGGAGAGTCCAGACACCCTGCGGAGAAAACTCATTTCAGCCGCTTGTATCCGAGATCTCGTTCTTTCGGTCACAACCCAAAGCTCATGACCATAGATGAGGGTGGGAACGTAGATCGATCGGTAAATTGAGAGCTTTGCCTTTCGACTCAGCTCTCTCTTCACCACGACAGACCGGTACAGCGCCCGCTTCACTGCGGACGCTGCACCTATCCGCCTATCGATCTCACGCTCCAGTTTTCCCTCATTCGTGAACAAGACCCCGAGATACTTAAACTCCTCCACTTGGGGCAGGACCTCCTCCCCGACCCGGAGAGGGCATGCTACCCTTTTCCGGCTCAAGACCATGGCCTCGGATTTGGAGGAACTGATCCTCATCCCGGCCGCATCACACTCGGCTGCAAACCGCTCCAGCGAAAGCTGTAGATCACGATCTGATGAAGCCAACAGGACCACATCATCTGCAAAAAACAGAGAAGCGATTCTAAGGCCACCAAAACGGATCCTCTCAACACCTTGGCTGCGCCTAGAAATTCTGTCCATAAAAGTTATGAACAGAATCGGTGACAAAGGGCAACCTTGGCGGAGTCCAACTCTCACCGGAAACGAGCCTGACTTACTGCCGGCAATGCGGACCAAGCTCTGACACCGGTCGTACAGGGACCTAACAGCCCATATCAATGGGCCTGGTACCCCATACTCCCGGAGTACCCCCCACAGAACCCCCCGAGGGACGCGGTCGAATGCCTTCTCCAAGTCCACAAAGCACATGTAAACTGGTTGGGCAAACTCCCACGCACCCTCCAGGACCCTGTTGAGGGTGTAGAGCTGGTCCAGTGTTCCACGACCAGGACGAAAACCACACTGCTCCTCCTGAATCCGAGGTTCGACTATCCGACGGACCCTCCTCTCCAGAACCCCTGAATAGACCTTACCAGGGAGGCTTAAGAGTGTGATCCCCCTATAGTTGGAACACACCCTACGGTCCCCCTTTTTGAATAGGGGAACCACCACCCCAGTCTGCCAATCCAAGGGAACTGCCCCCGATGTCCACGCGATATTGCAGAGTCGCGTAAGCCAACACAACCCCACAACATCCAGAGCCCTAAGGAACTCAGGGCGAATCTCATCCACCCCCGGAGCCCTGCCACCGCGGAGCTTTTTAACCACCTCGGTGACCTCAGCACCAGAGATTGGAGAGCCCGACCCAAAGTCCCCAGGCTCCGCTTCCTCAGTGGAAGACGTGCCAGTAGGATTGAGGAGGTCTTCGAAGTATTCCGCCCACCGACTCACAACATCCCGAGTTGAGGTCAACAGCACGCCATCCCCACCATAAATGGTGTTGGTCGCGTACCGCTTTCCCCCCTGAGACGCCGGATGGTGGACCAGAATCGCCTCGAAGCCGTACGGAAGTCATTCTCCATGGCCTCTCCGAACTCCTCCCACGCCCGAGTTTTTGCCTCAGCAACCACCCGAGCCGCATGCCGCTTGGACTGCCGGTACCTATCTGCTGCTTCCGGGGTCCCACAGGCCAAAAAGGCCCAATAGGACTCCTTCTTCAGCCTGACAGCATCCCTCACTGCCGGTGTCCACCACCGGGTTCGAGGGTTGCCACCACGACAGGCACCAACAACCTTGCGGCCACAACTCTGATAAGCTGCCTCGACAATAGAGGCGCGGAACATGGCCCACTCGGACTCAATGTCCCCCGCCTCCCTCGGAACGTGTTCAAAGCTCTCCCGGAGGTGGGAGTTAAAGCTCCGTCTTACGGGAGACTCTGCCAGACGTTCCCAGCAGACCCTCACAATACGTTTGGGTCTGCCAGGTCTGACCGGCATCCTCCCCCACCATCGGAGCCAACTCACCACCAGGTAGTGGTCAGTTGACAGCTCCGCCCCTCTCTTCACCCGAGTGTCCAGGACATGCGGCCGCAGATCAGATGAGACGACAACAAAGTCGATCATCGAACTGCGACCTAGGGTGTCCTGGTGCCAAGAGCACATATGTACACCCTTATGCCTGAACATGGTGTTCGTTATGGACAATCCATGACGAGCACAGAAGTCCAACAACAAAACACCACTCGGGTTCAGATCAGGGGGGCCGTTCCTCCCAACCACACCCCTCCAGGTCTCACTGTCATTGCCCACGTGAGCGTTGAAGTCCCCCAGCAGAACAAGGGAGTCCCCAGGAGGCGCACTCTCCAATACCCCCTCCAAGGACTCCAAAAAGGGTGGGTAATCTGCGCTGCCGTTTGGCGCATAGGCACAAACAACAGTCAGAGCCCGTCCCCCCACACGTAGGCGAAGGGAGGCTACCCTCTCGTTCACCGGGGTGAACCCCAACGTACAGGCACCAAGATGGGGGGCAACAAGTATGCCCACTCCTGCTCGGCGCCTCTCACCAGGGGCAACTCCAGAGTAGAAGAGTGTCCAACCCCTCTCAAGGAAACTGGTTCCAGAGCCATGCGTTGAGGTGAGTCCGACTATTTCTAGCCGGAACCTCTCAACCTCACACACTAGCTCAGGCTCCTTCCCCACCAGAGAGGTGACATTCCATGTCCCAATGGCCAGCTTCTGTAGCCGAGGATCAGACCGCCAGGGTCCCCGCCCTCGGCCACCACCCATCCCACATTGCACCCGACCCCTTTGGCCCCTCCCATAGGTGGTGAGCCCATGGGAAGGGGGACCCACGTCTCCTCTTCGGGCTGTGCCCGGCCGAGCTCCATGGGTGAAAGCCCGGCCACCAGGCGCTCGCCAACGTGCCCCACCTCCGGGCCTGGCTCCAGAGTGGGGCCCCGGTGACCCGCGTCCGGGCGAGGGAACATTTTGTCCATTTATTGTACTCATCATTGGGGTCTTCGGGCTGCACTTTGTCTGGTCCCTCACCTAGGACCTGTCTGCCTTGGGTGACCCTACTAGGGGCATGAAGCCCCTGACAGCATAGCTCCTAGGATCATTGGGACACTCAAACCCCTCCACCACGGTAAGGTGGCAGCCCAGGGAGGGGACTGAATATCATGAATGTAATTAGTTTTATCTAAATTCAAAGATAATTTGTTTATTTTGAACCAAGTTTGTATTTTTATAAATTCTGTTTTCATCATATCCAAAATCTGTTTTATGTCTTTACCCGAACAGAAAAATGTGGTGTCATCGGCAAAAAGAACACATTTAAGAAGTCCTGACACATTTACCAAGTCATTCACATATAAAATAAATAACTTTGGTCCAAGCACAGAGCCCTGAGGAACTCCACAAGTGATATCACGGAGGTCAGATCTAACATCATTTATTTGCACAAACTGTTTTTTATCTTTCAAATACAGTAGCTAGATAAGATGAGTGATGAGCTCAGCACACTGCGTTAAAGCAAAACATCAGGTCCTCTGGACAGATGAGATGTTTAATCTTTTTATCCTAAACACTTCTTCAGCTTGAAACCCTGCAGGCTCCTTGTCATAGTGGACCAACCAGTTTGTTGCTGACAGCCAGAACTAATTGTTCATGTGCAAAAGGACCATCAGTACACTTGTGAAGGAATATCTAACAGGCAGTTTTGTCCACCAGAGGGCGCTGTTGGTTTTGGTATAAGTCATTTTCCCCTGCTGATTTCTTCTAGATCAGAACCATTCACTGAACTGCTCAGGGGCCAGTCATCATGTAAATAAACCCAAGTTTTACAATGATCTGTTGTCTTTTAAATTAGTTTATTTTGTTGCATTGAATCATAAAAGCAATAAACAGCGTGCACTCTCAGGACATGATTACCTGCAGTGTTCCCTCAGTGAGGACTGAACTAGGCAAAAGGGCCTTCGATCCGCTCCTGTTTCCTGGAACACCTTGCAAAAAGATCCAAAAGATCTGACGCTCTCGACCTTGACACCTCTAAGTGGCTTCAAACATCTGCTAAGATCCTGGCAAGAACCGCGTGCAGACATGTTCTTGTATTAAGTTTTCTACATCAACTTACAATGTAGCTGTTTTTTGTTTTTGTTTTGTTACTTTGTACATTTTCTTTAAAATACCAATTTATTTTCACTTGTTTAAAAAAAACTCAATTTGTATGCATCCTTCATGATGTCTTTGTTGTCCACTGTTGTCATCACTCTGTTAAAAACAGGTCTCTCTTGTAAACGAGTCTGCGAGGCTCAATGGGATTAACTTGTATGAATAAAGGTTGAACGATAAAAACAGAACCCAAAGTGTTAGTTCATGTTCAAAGATGTAAAGGAAATGATTTCAGAGCAAACAATGCCTGATAAACCCATTCAGTACACAGTTATTGCAATTAATGGCCTGGCATTCCTTGTTGGGATCTTTTGCTGCCTTTTTTAGGACTGAGTTTTAAACTAATTTAAATCCATTTTAGTTAAACCTTCTAAAACACGTTCAGTATTTCATGCCATATTTTGAGATCTGTTATAGCTTGAGGTGTGTGTTAAGGATATGAGTCTCAGATACTAGGCCTTACCTGTAAACTGACCGTGCTAAGAGCTATTTATTTATGGCTGAGGTCAAACAGAAAAATGGTCGTAACAGCCGATGTACAGATTGTAAGCACTCATGCTCCAAGCAGAACAAAACAAAACACACTTTACAAGGTTTGACCCTTCAGGGTGAGATGGTCTTAGTTTTAAACGCTGGTATGAAAGGCAGTAGGTGATACGCATTCCTTTAAGAAATGCTGGGCCTTTCATTTTTCATGGATCTCTTGATGGTTGGACAGGGAGAGGGTGGCACAACAGGGTCCATGTGTGTAAAACCACAGAACAGTGTTTTTTATTATGCCCAAGATTAGAAAGTACTCACAGCACTTTCTCCACATTATGTTACAGCATTACTCCAAAGTGTATTAAATTAATCTCTTTCCTCAATATTCTGCACACAATACCCCATTATGACAACGTGAAAAAATATCTTTAGAGATGTTTGTACATTTATTAAATATAGAAAACAGAAATCACATTTGCCAAAGGTGATCCACCTTTGGCAGCAATTAAGTCTTTTTGAATGCCACAAGTTTAGCACACCTATAGGCAGTTTGTCTCATTCTTCTTTGTAAAACTTCTCAAGTAGACCTGTCGTGATAAACAATAAATCAGTTAATTGCATGGTAAATGAAAATGATCAACCTCCTTTTCATTTATCAACTTTATCATTTCTTCATCTCTTTCTACTGAAGACACTGGATGATAAAAGGTTCAACTCCTGTGCTTTGTTTTCCCTGACACCTCCCTTTCTCTTTAAAATCTGTTTTAACCGTCCAAAATCGTGTTTTAGGATCCTTAAAAGCAGCTAAGCTGAGAATAAGCTAACAGGCCGACCTCAGGAAAAAACCTGTCTTGTCAAAGCTCCAAAATTCACGGATGAAACTCATGCCTTTGTAAAAAAAAGAAAGTTATTTTTTCTCTGCAATAAGAAGCTGAGAACTTGTTTACTGATTTTTGTTTTATATTAAAAGCTTTGTGTGAAAAATGCTATGTTAAAGAGCTCAAACACAGAACGTCCGCCAATTTGAGAACCAAAAAAAGGAAGGAGGACAGTCCATGACATGTCAAGGGGCCCCCCTCCCATTTTTCTTAAAGAGACACACGGCTCACTCCCTCACTATCTATCCTTTGGTTCAAACAGTCTTATACTGCCATCCGGTGGTCTAAAAATGTACTATACACGAAAAATAACCAACATTTCTTCTTAAATTTGACAATAATCACTAATTATTGTCAAATTTCAAACAATATTATCCTTTATTGCAATAATGTCTGAGACAATTAATTGCCCAGCAAAATCTGTTATCATGACAGGCCTATTCTCAAGCTCCATCAGGTTGGATAGGAGACGTCTGTGCAGCCATTTTCAGATATTTTCAGAGATGTTCAATCAGATTCAAGTCTCAATTCTGGCCCCTTTAGGACATTCCGCTGAGATCTTGGCCATGAGCTTGGGGTCGTTGTCCTGCTGAAAAATGAATCGTCACCACGTCTGAAGCCAAGAGCTCTCTGGAGCAGGTTTTCATCCAGGTTGTCTGTTTATTGCTGCATTCTTCTTTCCCTCTATCCGGACTACGGTAGTCTGCCAGTTCCATCCATCCATTATCTTTTACCTGCTTCTTCCATTTTTGGGTTACGGGGGCCCATGTCCAGCAATCACTGTACGAGGGGCGGAGGACACCCTGGACAGGTCTCCAGTCCATCACAGGGACATATAAAGACAAACGAGACAAACAATTATTCACTCTCACTCACACCTAGAGACAATTTAGAGTAACTAGATTAACATGCATGTTTATGGTCTGTGGGAGGAAACCGGAGTACCCAGAGAAAACCCATACAAGCACGGAGAGAACATGCAAACTCCACCCAGAAAAGTCCCTGGACCGGGATTTGAACCAGGGCAACCTGCTCGCTGAGAGGCGGCAGCTCTACCAACTGCACCACCAAAAAAAGGAAGGAGTGATTGCTAAATGTGATTTCTTGGTTTTCTATTTTTAATATTTTTTCAAAAATCTCAAAATATCTTTTTTCACATTGTCATAATGGGCTATTGTGTGTAAAAGTTTGAGGACAGGGGTTAATTTAATACAATTTGGAGTAAGGCTGTAACATGACAAAATGCTGGATGCAGTGTGGAAGTGTTCCCTTATCAGTCAGTCCACTCAGTGCAATATATTGACTATGGGAATTGCGCCCCCGCGCGATTTACCTGAAGTAATACATTCTTGTCTTTATGGCAGGAGGGCGTCAGCGTCACCACAGACGCCCCGCCCTCTTGGTATAAAGACGACTGCCCATCCTTCTGTCTCTTTTAAGCCCTTCACCTCGCTTATACACATCCATCCCGCTCTCTTCGAACTGTGTCGCAGGGCAGCGGATGCGCTGCAAATTGCTTGGCCAGAACCCCCACCTCGCCAACAGGTTACGAGGTTGGCGGGCACCTACTTCTACGCGAAGCAGCAGTCGGCCATGAGACACAGGATGCCGATTTTTTCCTGATTTTCTCACTGAACTGACCCGCACCTGGGCCGAACCCAGAGCTCCCATGCCGCTGCCGCTCTCTCAGTTCCTTTACGTCGCAGGAATGGAGGCAGCAGGAATCGCCAACGTGCCGCAAATGGAGGACACAACGTCGGCTCATTTGGCCCCCAGGATGTCGGGCGCAAAACCAACTCTGCCCAGCAAAACCTGCCGCGCTTCGGCTGCACAGCTCGACAAGTGCTACAGAGCTCAGGGCCTCGCGGCCCGCGCTTTAAACGGCTCGGCCTTAATGCAGGCGTACCTGGCAGAGAAGCTCCAGGAACTCCAGGTAACCACAAACAAGAAGGCGACGACTGACATCCTGGAGGAAGCCCGCAGGGCAACTGACTTTGTGCTAGGGCTGAACGATTTTTGAAAATAATCTAATTTCGATTTTTTTTTCTATAAATTGCGATTTAAAATGCGATTATTTTTTGAATACCTTCAAAGTATTTTTCAACAAACAGAAGCAATAAATCAATCTGTTTTATAATAAACAATGTCAGATTTATTTAAAGCAGAGATTACAATAAAGCAAGCAAATGTATGACTTTTCTTTTCACCATTTGTATGACTTTTCTTTTCACCATTTCTATTTTTTCTTGTTTCATAAACACAATAGTTAACAAGTTAAGTGAACTTTCTAACTACTGTCTGAACTTCACATGACAGTTAATAAATATAAAAAATTAGATATAAAAAATTTAACTTACTGGTTTCCAGCCAGCATAAAAAATAAAGTGCAAAAAACAAAGAGAATCTGCTTTAACCAACTCGTTCTGGGAATTCAAACTCAGTGAACACAAAATAAACTAGTATCTGTTCTTATTAAATCTTTTAGATGTAAAAAAATAAAATAAAAATAAAAACACCTCTTGGAACAATAATGTAAACATTAGTCAGTCAGTCAGTATGTAACAGCAGGATGCAGAGCCTTGTGAACAGACTCCCAACACCTCAAAATCCTGCCAGGTTATTATAAGGGAGCATGCATAACAGTCACCTGACAGCACCTGAGAAATGGCTTTGAGCTGTTCTAACACTTCATTTCTTTGGATCCCCATCTTGTTGGACATTCAGTGATGAGGCTGTGTTCAGAAAGTTTGAGCTCCTTCTTCAGTCATTGCTACTGCCTTCTTCTTCCAACTGTGGGAGAGACACTTTAGTGCATGTCCTGTAATACAAAATAAAAAAATAAATACACACATTCACATCACATCCTCCACTTTCACTCACACGCGTGCAAAAATTGAGGACCAGAAAAATCTTCTCACTTTGTTAGTTAAAAACAATGTACAGGTTTTAGCTTTTCCCAGTTTGTCAACGTTAAGTGAATGCAAAACGTGATGACTAAATAGCTTCACATTACTGAACATAATAATTAACATTTTTATTTAAAACGGACAATAAAAAGGATAATACTGTATAATAGTCGTGACATCACGACCAGGTTTGGTAATACACGTACTGTAATGAGAAAATTCATCGCCTCATCTAAATAGCTATGCTAAAGCTAAGCTAATGATCCTTAAACAACGCTAGTTTAAAAAAAATCAGCTTGCGCGAAACGTGTGTGTTACTGGTTCTGTATTCATATCACTAATGACAAAACTGTTTTTTTTTTTAAATCAGATAATGAATGCGCTTTTTCACGAAGAACGTTAGCTTGCTGAGCTAGCTGCTAACAGGGCACCGTCAACAACAGGCCCGGTCACATGACCAGCTCGCGCTCTGTTTATCTTCCGCTGTCTCGGTGTTTCAGCCTCTAAGATCAGATACACGTTTACATGGGCTAACTTACCCGAATTTTTAACTTTTATGACTTCTGTCGAGCCTGAAGCCATTGTGTTGGAGCGAGCGGTGTTGACTTTTCCCCCTCCCTGCCTGCTCGGTTGCTCCGCTCAGCTCGGCTCACTCCCAAGTCACGTGACCAGTCAAATCGCAACCCGTGCGATTAGAGAATCACGTTTTAACATATCGCGTGATTATCGCAAATGCGATTAATCGTTCAGCCCTACTTTGTGCTCCGCATGTTGGGGACCGCCGCCATAGCTCAGGGGAGATGCATGGCTGAAGTGGTCATCGCGCAACGCCACCTGTGGCTCACCCTGACGGACCTGCCTGAAGGTCAATGTTACCCCTTTCTTCACCACCCAATTGAGCCGACGGGACTCTTCGGGGGAGCCCTGGAGTGTATCAAGTGCAGGCTGGAGCAGCGAAGGAAGCAGACTGAGGCGCTACGAGAGGGGATGCCGAGGAAGGCCTTCGCCCCCCCCTCCCCCTCCCAGAGACACCAGCGGGAGCAGACCCGCGCAGCCTCGACACCGCTCGGCCATACACCATCCTCCCCCGCAAAAGAGACCAGCTTACGACAGGGAGCAGCGACAGAGACCCTCAGCGGGCCCATCTCAGGCCGGTCAGTTCTGGAGCAGGAACAGATTTGTTCCTCGCCAGGCGGTCCCTCCGAGGACTTCCTCAACGAACCGAGATGGGAGACAGAAGCGGGCCTGACGAACCGGGCCCGCTCCACAATTTTACAGGTTCGTCCGCCCACGGGGTACGGGAACCAGGACACTTAAATCCAGACTTTATTTGTAAAAAAACTACGAAAAGCTGGTGACATTGTTGTGTGCCCAAAACAAAATGTTTATGACATGTGTGCATTAAAAACAAGTTTCTGTACGTCTAAACACAAAAATAAAGTACCAGAAGCACAAACTGCCCTGATTCTTGACTAAAAAAAAAACAGGGACAACAACAAACCCCCTTTTTTATGAAAACAGTCACGGTAAAGGGAGAGGGTAAGCACCCCTCCTCCCTCGTGCAGCACAGGGTGTCTGATCAGATAATGAACCGCAGCGGGACATCTGTTGTCTGTCTGGAGCAGACAGATTTCACGGCGTCCACGTGCGGGCAGGTCAGTTCACTCAGGATGGAGCAGGGGGGGGCAGAGGCTCCCCCGCCTACACCCACGAGGCGCAGGCAGCTCGCAGTAAACATGTCCCTGAGGCTCACAGCACATGCGCAGGCCTGGGGGACGTGTCGACCAAACACGTGGGTCATGTCAACAGTACGTCACGGGCTTCGCCTGCAGTTCCGCAGATGGCCGCCTCCGTTCACAGGGATGCTAAAATCAGATATAAACCCAGGATGTGCACACGTCTTGAGGGAAGAAATAACAGCAATGCTGCAGAAAGGTATTGTCCATGTTGTTCCAAAACGGAAATAAAAACTGGCCACTATAGCAAGTACTGTACTTCCTTGTGCCCAAAAGAGATCGATCATTAAGACCCATTCTGGATCTCAGGGCTTTGAACAAAAGAATAACAACTTACAGGTTCAAAATGCTCACGCTGAGACAAGTTCTACAGTCTGTGAGACAAGGAGACCACACGTGCACTGTGGATCTCAAAGAGGCATATTTCCACGTGGGGATTTGGAAGAAACACAGAAAATATCTACGCTTTGCATTCGAAGGGAAAGCCTACGAATACAAAGCTTTACCTTTCGGATTAAAAACAGCTCTGCGTTGTTTTACAAAGTGCCTGGACGCAGCGCTGACCCCCCTCAGGGGTCAGGGGTTCCAGATTCTGAATTATTTAGACGACCTTCTGATTCTCGCAGGCAGCAAAACGCAAGCCCAGCTGCACACACACATGGTGATGATGCACCTGGAAGCTCTGGGATTCGTTTTAAATCTACAGAAAAGCAACTTGTCTCTATCACAGATTACCATATTTCTGGGCGTACAGATCAACACCATCTCATACAGAGCATGGCTCTCAGAGGAGAGGGTGGCTTCAATACACCTTTGTCTGACACACTTTCAGCTGGGTCAGAGAGTGTCTGTCAGGCTCTGCCAATGCTTCTTGGGCTTGCTGGCAGCTATCATCCCATGCGTGCAACAGGCATTGCTGAAAATGTGTGCTCTGCAAATATGGCTAAACAAACAAACACCCCCTGCCTCTGCCAGGCAGACAAGAAGGATCCTGGTCAGCCAGGAATGTCTAACGGCTCTAGAGCCCTGGAGGGACCCCTCAGTGTTTGCTGCAGGCGTCCCACTTGGACGAGTCCTGTCTCGTGTTGTGGTCACGACAGACGCCTCCTTAGGGGGATGGGGAGCTGTTTGCAGGAACCAGAACGCCCAAGGGCTCTGGGGAAAACAGGATGCACGGCTCCACATCAACCTGCTGGAGTTAAAAGCTGTTTATCTGTCAATAAAGCTCTTTTACAAAAAGGGGCTGATTGCAAAGCAGCATGTCCTCATAAAATCAGACAGCAGGACAGTGGTGTCCTACATAAACAGGGAGGGGGACGAGGTCCCGGGCCCTCCTCGGTCTGACACACAGGTTGCTCACGTGGTGTGCTCCCAGAATTTTGTCACTGAATGTGACACACATCCCGGGAGAACTAAACTACGGGGCAGACGCTCTCTCCAGAGGACCGCTGCTGGCCTCAGAATGGAGACTGAACCCACGGATAGTGGACCAGATCTGGTCACGATTCGGTCGGGCGTCCGTCGATCTGTTTGCGTGCAAAACCAGCTCGCATTGCATCCTGTTCTTTTCACTGAGAGACAGGCGCACCGATTGGCATGGACGCGTTGGTCCACGACTGGCCAGCAGGGATGCTGTATTACGCGTTTCCACCTGTCCCTTTAATTCAGGTGACGCTGGAATGTGTACGGAGGGGAGCTCTCTCCCTAATATTAATAGCCCCCAGATGGCCTCAGAAACCGTGGTTCCTATAAATAATGTAATTTCTGTCAGGGACACCATGGCAGCTGCCCCCCACAGGGACCTGCTGACTCAAGCACACGGGCAGCTTCTCCACCCACATCTAGAACTATGGCAGCTTTCAGCTTGGCCACTGAAAGGAACAGACTGAGGGCCTCGGGTCTCCCCAGTAATGTTATTAACACAATACAGGGAGCGAGAGCTGGGTCAACTCAGACTCTCTACGCTTGTAAATGGCATATTTTTGAGGCCTGGTGTCTGGAGAGGAATATTGTTTCATATTCCTGTAACCTAGTCCAGCTTCTCACATTTTTACAGGACCTGCTGGAAAAAGGTCGCTCCTTTTCTACCATTAAGGTATTTTTGTCAGCCATTTCAGCGTGCCACGAAGGCTGGGAGGGAAAAACACCCGGTGCCCACCCTCTCACGATACGTTTCATGAAGGGTGTACTGAGAAAAAGGCCCCCCAGCAGGACTCTGGCCCCTGGTGTGGGACCTTCAGTTAGTCCTGGATGCCCTGTGCGGGCCTCCGTTCGAGCCCCTCAGTAGCATTGAAATAGACTTGCTGTCTTATAAAACTGCGTTGCTCCTGGCTCTCTGCTCAGCTAAACGTGTGAGTGACCTCCACGCTCTGTCTGTACACGCAATGTGTACCAGGTTTGCCCCTGACAGGTCAAGGGTCACCCTGCGTCCTAACCCCGCATATGTCCCAAAGGTTCCAACTCTAAATCCCAGAAGTCTGGACTTTGAGCTCTCTGCGTTTCCTTCCCATCCTCTCCTCACTGAGGAGCAGAGAAGGTTGAATGCCCTCTGCCCTGTCAGGGCCTTGAGTGTTTACATCCACAGAACTGTCAGTTGGAGGAAAACAAACCAACTGTTTGTATGTTTTGCCAATCCTGCTGCTGGCAGAGCCCTTTCAAAGCAGCGCCTCTCACACTGGGTGACTGAGGCCATTAAAAGGGCGTACAGCAGCAAAGGTCAACAGGTGCCCTCTGGGGTACACGCCCATTCCACTCGGGGCCTAGCTGCCTCATGGTCTCTTTTTAAGGGCGTGCCAGTGGCAGACATTTGTGCTGCAGCTAACTGGAGCTCCACAAACACGTTTGCAAAGCATTATTCTTTGGATGTTACTGCCTGTGACGTCACTCAGGCTGTACTCTCTAACACACAGTAGAGATCAGCTAAAACGCCTAAAGTATGAAGGCAGAAGTTCTCACAAGCATGCATTTTTACTGAGCATCTCAAGGGCGTGAATGGATTGCGTTCCCATAGTCAATATGTTGCACTGAGTGGACTGACTGATAAGGGAACTGAAAGTTATGCACCATAACTCATGTTCCCTGAAGGAAGGGAACGAGGTGCAACATATGTTTGCCCTTTCAATGCCCAAAAGCTCGGTGAAGTGCTCTTGGAGACAGAAGGATGGGCGCAGTCGTCTTTATACCAAGAGGGCGGGGCCTCTGTGGTGACGCTGACGCCCTCCTGCCGTAAAGGCGTGAATGTATTACTTCAGGTAAATTGCACGGGGGCGCAATTCCCATAGACAATATGTTGCACCTCGTTCCCTTCCTTCAGGGAACATGAGTTATGGTGCATAACTTTCAGTTTTTAGTGTTTGGATTCACTAAAGAGAAGTGATAATTGGTGACTGAGATATCCTAATAAACACTGGCTTCATGCTGCAGGCCATGGAGGAATATGAAATATAAAACTGAAATATGCTTCGCATGTCTAGCTCAGATTTGACTGATGGACAATGACATGATTGAATTGGATCTGGATAAGGTTGGTCATTAATTTTTTTACCAAAAGATTAAAAGAAGAAAGCTGAACTCACTTAAAAAGTTGTTCAAAGAGATCTGTTGCAGATTAATGTACTTATTTAGAATCTGGTTATATTAAAGTCATCTCTACAGCTCAAAGAAGTTTGGTCCTACAGTCCATACTCGAGGCCAAATGTTCCAGAATCCAGTACATCCCAATGAGTCATCCATTAAATCTTGTTCTTGACGTTGTCCAACTCGACTCCCCTTCTTCTTTTCATTACGAGGAGTCCGTTTCCCCAAGTTTTTTAAAGGCTTGAACTGAGAAAGTCAAGTAATGAATTGTTTCAGATCAAGTGTGAAACTAGTTTTCTCAAACAGACGTAAAAACGGATCAGCTTTTGATTCGTGTTTATTTATTTTTTTTTGTGTCAAGGGTTCAGGTTCTCTCTGTGCCTGAAGGGATACGTTGTCTTTTCCTCAGCACTCTCGACTTCTTCCTTCAGCCCAAAGACTTCGTCAGCCTCTCAGCCCAGTGACAGCTGCAGTTGGCTCTGGTCCTTTGGCTTCTTTCACTAAATAACGTTGTGATAATTAATTGTTGTTTGAACAGCTTGGACTTATTCATTAAACTATCCTGGGTAAAGATTATTAACTCGCCACTTTTAGGACTATTTATTCAGCTGTTTCATAATTTTGGAGCCTCATTTTAGTGATCCAAATTCCACAACTTTTCCTTCTGCTTGATCGGAAAAAAGAAATCTCACATGAATCATATGTGTAGAATTCACTGTAAAACCAGCCCACCACCAGAATTAACAGAAAAGGACTGAACTTCAACCAAGCCCACCTTCACTAACATCCAAAAGCTGCAGAATCTATTGAACTTGATACACAAAAACTACCTCTGCTAACTAAGTTGTAGCAACATCTTGTCCTATATCCCCCACATTAAAAATGTTACCAGAACTGCCTTCTTCCACCTGCATAATGTAACTAAAATTAGAAACATATTATCTAAAAATGATGTAGAAAAACTGGTTCATGCATTTGTCACGTCTAGACTGGACTATTGCAATGGTTTGTTATCTGGGTGTCCAAATCCTTCTTTAAAACGTCTTCAGCTAAAATGCTGCTGCCAGAGTCTTAATTGGAGTTAGTAAGAGAGATCATGTATCTCCAGTTTTAGCTTCTCTCCACTGGCTCCCTGTCAAATCCAGAACTGAATATCAAAGTTTATGCTCAATAATCCAGGTAAACATCCAACAATGTACATTCGGGTTATCTGAATGTTTTTTTTTTTGCTGAGACATTTTGTCCTTCATCCAAATGACTTCATCAGTCCAAGGAGTCACAAACAGACTGAGTCCCACAAGAAGTACACTCCCATAGTGAGGGAAAAAAGTTTTCTGGTGATAAGATGGTTTCTGGATTCAGAATTGAATTCAAAATCCTACTTCTAACCTACAAAGCTCTCAACAACCTAGCTCCATCTTATTTTACAGATCTTATTGTTTCATATTTTCCCAACAGAGCACTTCACTCTCAGACTGCAGGTTTACTTGTGGTTCCTAGAGTTTCCAAAAGCAGAATGGGAGGCAGATCTTTCAGTTATCAGGCTCCTCTCTGGTGGAACCAACTTCCAGCTTCTGTCCATGACGATGACACAGTTTTAAGACTGGGATTAAGATTTTCCTTTTTGATCAATCCTATAGTTAGGGTTGGCTGGGGTTTCCTAAGCTATCTCTTAATTATGCAGCTATAGGCTTAGACTGATGGAGGACAAGCTGACAACATTTGTTCACTATGCTACTGTCTTTACTTCAACTGGTTTTGTATTTGAAAACGTTTCTATCCTTGAGATGTGTTTTTGTCTTTCTTCCAGTAGGAGGTACACCTGCACCAAGTCTGGACCTGCCATTCTGCTTTTGTCTCTCCTTCCTCTTCCTCTCAAACCCAGCTGGTCAAAGACGATGGCCACTTGTCCTAAGTCTGGTTCTGCAGGTTTCTTCCTGTTAAAAGGGAGTTTTTCCTTTCCACTGTTGCCGTTGTGCTTGCTCAGGATGGGAGACCGCGAGATAGTGAAGATTCAACGTCTGCTGGCTTCTTTAGATAGAGAACTTTACTAATTGGCTTTTGTTTCTATATGAATGTTTCTGATCAGTGCCCTGAAACAACTTTGTTGTGACTTGGTACTATATAAATAAACTGAATTGAAAATGCACTGGATTTATTGACAAACTATCAGTAAAATACCTGTGATGGACTTGCAACATGTCCAGGGTTTCCCCCGTACCAGTGACCCCTGCAACCCTAAAAGGAAGAATCAGGTAATGGATGGATATCAATAAAATTATATATATAATATACATGCATGTATATATATATATATGTAGTGATATAGGCCTCTGTCTTGACCTTCAAGTACACCTCTCCACATCTCTCTGAAACTCTAAGTGTTACACCTTCATGGACACTTATATATTTTAACAATTATTATGAATTAATGGACACTAATTAATCAGATTGAACTTTCTCTTTAATGTGTGTTAATTCAGAATTGATCTACAGTATATTTTTGTCATTTTTAATGATGATCTGTTACTTTCATGAGCTTTGACCTTCTGCTGGTTTTATTTCTGCAAAAGCAAGCAAGACTCTCGCTAAGACACAGTTCAGGGTAAACTGTTAGCTGTTCAGCTTCCTTCTCTGTTTTGTCTGTGAAAGTAGACATAACATTAGCTGTGTTCACAGGCAGGCCATCTGGCTGTTTATGTAAACAGTTTTCCTGTTGTCCGTCAAGAGACTTCCTGCCTATGGGATCATACTTCCATCTTTTATTTTGTTATAACCAGCCAATAGTTATTCAGGAGGTGGTTCAGATCCCGCCTCCCTATAAATGGGCACTTCCTGCATTTGCCTTTAGAGTTTCGAGGAGTACGAACTGTCAACCTGCTCTCCTCCCTGGGAAAGCTGGAGACGTCCCGGTCAGGTGTCAACGACCCACGTCTCAGCGGGGATCATAGTAAAGCCTTACTTTGATCCATTCACTCTCCTTTCTGAAGAATTTGTTTTCTAAAGTTTTATTTTGAAAGTTCAACCAGTGCGATTGGCTCTGTTCCTGCCGGTGAACGCGTGCTCCCGCTCGTCTGACCCAGTCATACACGCACGAAGTCATCTGGACGCTCACTGGACCACACAGTCCGTTAGCGTCCACAAACTTCTCAGTCCTCACCTCGCAAGACGTCTCGTCACCAGGTAAAGAGGCGTTGTTTGTATGCTGCACGTGTCGGAGGCTCAGCCTGATCCGTATGGGAAAGCTTGCCACCCTGGTTGGTTCAAAGTAAATAACTTTGGTTAACTTAGCTCCAGAACTCCTTCCTCCTATTTCTTATTTTTCATAAGTATTTAATCTGTCAAGTTTTGTGCCAACAGTTAAGTTTTAATTGTCTGTTTGTTTTAATTTGAATTCTTGTCAACATAGTTATTAAATCAGAGCTAATATCGATACAAATGTTTATGTAATTTTTGTGATAGTTTCAATAAAAGGTCTATTCTTTTGGTAGACCAACATAAATTGAAGTCTAAGCGTGAAATTACATTTCTGGCTAATCACATCGTTAGATTTGTTGATTTAATCTGAAAAAGTTGAGACCCCGCACTTTGGTGGCAGTTTGTGCAGATAAAAGTCTGCTCATAGCTGCACGTCTAAACTATAGGTAAGTCAGTAAACTGACTAATAACTCCTATATTGTTACATTTATTGGTGGCTCGTGACGGTCTTCTGAAAGATTAAATTGATAAGTTGTTTTTGTAGCTTATTTTTGTTACGGTGTTGTTGGCATTAGTTTTGCATCCTGGTTTTGGTCTTATAAGAATAGTTCTGGCTGGTGGAGTGTCCGGGAGTTGCTGATCGTGGCATTGTCTGGATTATTTTGCCGATAGAATTATTTGATGTTTCACATTTCAACGTCTGTTTGAAGCTGCTGAGTGATAAATGTTTTGTTTGTTTTTGTGAGACGTTTCATTACGTGTCACGAGGCTGCTTGCATTGTTCATTTTGTGACCGCCGTGTCACCACTGCTTCATCTTATTACATCTGCGGTTTGCTGTTGAAGGTCTGTTTCACAAATTTGCTGCTCCATTTTACCTAATCTGTTACAACGTGTTTGCCGAGGTTCGGGTAAAGCCCACTTAGCTTTTGGACCGGACTGTGTTCCGGTTCCGTTGGACGTAATGTCCGTGGTTGTACACAGTTAGAGTGCTGCCTCCCCTGGGGGCGTGAGAGCTAGCTTGGTTGTGTTTTAGCTCATTGACAGTATTTTCTGCGGTGTAAAAATACGTTTATTTTGTGGAAGAGAGTCCAGTACTTTGAGCCGAGCTATAATGCTAAACGGTACCGAGACAAGATGGCTGCTTAAAACGCTGTGATTGGTCCATTGTGTGTCGCGTTCAAGAACGTTGGTTTCTGTAGACTCTGGTTGTCAGATTCATTTTTGCACACATTTCTAACAGTTTATTTGTTTTGTTTGAGTTCTATGCACGTGATATCGTCGAAGACTGGCTTAACCGCGGTGTTTTGCGATATTTATGACTGTTTTAGAACGTTAAAAAGTCCGTTCCTCGCTAGAGTTCAAAAGACCGCAGGTCCGTGAACGCACCGCTCGAACGGCACGTCACTAGTGGGTGGCGTTAGGTTTGGAAGACACAATTTCCCATGAACACTTGGGTTTTAGAACTACAGTTCTGTCTTCGCTGTGATTGGTCGATTACGCTGTA
>JBBPBX010010998.1:28082-56833 GCA_038048925.1 Garcialebias charrua | reverse complement strand
TTCTGTGGGCATTGACAAGGCGTCTCTGTAGCTGCAGGTGAAGAGTCTTGGCTCAGACCTGGATGCAGACTTGCCGGCAAGCCTAGGACTCTGTCACACCAAAGCTTAAGTTGTGGAGAAATGGGTGTTTGCATTGTGTTGTATTTTTGTGTACTGTTTGTTTGAAGTTGTGACAATTAATGTCTGTAAATTTAGGTTTGTTTTGAAAAAACACTTCCTTGCACAGTATCTTTGCATTTGTTATATATTTAAATATTTTTACATCATCTGCGTCAAAAGAACAAAAAAAAATGTTTGCATGTTGTTCTGAGAAAGAGTTTTAAAATTCTATGTGCACTCTACTGTGTCTATGCTCTTTATCCACTTTTCTATTAATGGTTCTTAATGTGCAACCACAGAAATGTAGGTCCAACTCCCAACCTGGTTTTCTGACAATTGTTCTAGTAATAACACTATATGGCAAATAAAAACTAGCATTTGAAATCAAATACTCATGGTTTACATAAATATAAACAAGAAAGTAAAAATAACTCAAATATCAGCCGTGCTGTTTCAGTGTTTTTTTATCTTTAGTACATAAAATATGAAAAAGTAAATGGTCCACCTTTTCAGGTGTTGTATAAACTTAAAGAAAAACGTTTCTCTTGTGTCAGAGACACATGGTATATTTATGAATAAATGATGACCAAAAAAATAAATAAATAAAAATAAATAAATAAAGCAAAAACACTGGTCCTTGTGGTTGCTACACGGTTTGTTATTGGAAATGACAAATGGTCTTTTATGTCCACCTAACTTCCTCTTATCTTTGTTCTGCTTTGCTCTGGGGTCTCTCAGGTGTGAGGCCTTTCCATTACAGGCTCTTCTTCTCGTGTTCACAAGCAACTGTGATACAGCCGTGACCGCCTGCAGTAAGAGCGTTTAGCTTCAGGCTATGTCCTCAGGACACAGTGCAGCAAGCCTCAGTGGACATCTGTCCATAAAAGATTTACACAGAATATAGTCCCGTCAGAAATGCTTCTCGGGATGTCCTGTTTTAGAAAAGCAGAAAGACGGAGTGAGCAGAGAGGACACTGAGTGTGCATATGTTCTCTTGACCCTCTGCTGTGTCAGAAATGTTTCACCTTGCACACGGGACACGGAACCACAACACAAGCACACATTAAACTGGACAGGTGACTAGGGGGACTGTTGTCAGTTTAGTTTCTATTATATTTGACAGTGAGATGCACACTGCCCAGTGCCCAGAGACTACTCTTGCAGAGGAAGTGCAGAGGGCATGGCTTTGCATATCTAAACCCAAGCCCTGTTTTCTGATGTGGATCCTTACATACTGACGGTTCTACACACACATGGGAAAATGTGCATCGGTTATTTTAGAGGCCTGATTAGAAGTTGTGTAATTTTGTTTGTTTGTTCAGATTTAGGTTGGGTGACAGAGATCTCCTGTCCTGCTAGTTGCCTACATGACCCTTTAGTGGCTGACAGACGGCTGTAAACAGAGTCTCCAGAACACCAAATTATTTATAAGCTGCACACTGGCCAGCCACCCCCACACTTGTCCTCTAATTTGACTTCATCAGAGTCTGTGCGTCTTTCTTTGTGAGTAAATGCATATGGGACTCCAGACTGCTTGTTCTTGCTCGCACAGGTTTTAGGTTGGTGTTTGCATAAAAATGTGAGGTGGATGCTGCAGAAACAATGCTACACTGAACTTTTGATCCACTCAATAGTTGATGAGGGATTTGATTAGGACCTAGACACCCCCCGCCCCATGCACACACAGTTTTTTTTTTTTTTTTTTTTTTTTTTTACTGCAGATGAGATCACTGTCTGGGTCAAGCAGGGAAGAGGACACCAATGTGTCAAAGATCCAAACTTTTAAAAGCACTTATCGTGGGAACACTGGTCCATTTTCCATGTATTGTAACAAAGTGCCAGCTTGCTGGAGTGGGACGCTCATGCTCCAAGTTGTTACAGATTACAGTTTGAGTATAAACTTTTCCTTCTTCTGTATTAAGATGAAAATGCAATAATATAAAGCAGCACATTGTAATTTTTGTTTGGCCTTTTCCTTTTCTATTTAGGTTATCCGTGCACTGCTCATATACAACAAATCATCTCTGGACAAAAAATGTAACAAACAATCAAATTAATCAAATTAAATGCAGTTCAGTTCAGTTAAAAACAAAACCAGATTCACATTCATGCAGTCAAAATGATGAATTTTATTAAATAAAATATATCTAAGACATCAGTTTATGGTGAAACTTGATTTGATGTGATTTTTCATCCCAAGCAAGTGTGACACAGTGAAAATGAACACGTCACTTTTAGCAACTGCCTTGAAAGGATTGGGGTTCATTTAAACTTCTTATGAACAGTTATATTTAAATATATATATATATATATATATATCTTTAAATATTTTCTTTCACTGACTAAAATAGCCATGTGCACACACACACATTTAGGTTAGATTCATTATTTGTCATGTGCAAAATCAATACAAGGTCAACAATGTAATGAAATGCTTAGGACAAAAAGAACTGTCTCGACCAGCCAAAAAAAGAAAACAACAACAAGAAGTATCATGCACCAACAATACTAAAATCATACAAAATATATACATATCTATATACTACTAACATACTAAGAAAAACACGTAAAAGAAACTACTAACATACTAATAAACAAGGCACCAAAGATGCAAAAGAAATACATCTACAGTGTGATTTGGTTAGCAGTGAGGTTTTTTCAACATCAGTGTTCTGTCAACATCATGCAGACACACCAGAGTTATGTGCAGTCGTTCAGGTCTGAACTCAAGTGAGCATCACGCACAACAAGTACTAAAGTCACGAGTCCTCATCTCTGCTGCTTCATCCCTCCCGCCTCCTTTGTGTACTTAATAATTCAGGTGGAGGTGTCAGACAAAGCTGCCCTGGCTCATGCAATCCCTGTAAAAGACACCACTGCTTGCTTCACTGATTTACATCTTTACCCCCACCACCTCCTTGTCTCAATTAAACTTTCGTCTAAGTGTTCAGAGGCAAAGGCACAAGCAGCACAGCAGAGCCACACAGAAAACCAGTCTATAAATTAACAAACAAAAAGTTATCTGTTTAGTTAAAAACACATGATTTTAATGGGTTTACTTTAAAATCTTACAGAATATGAGTATATGAGTGTAGTAAAAGACTGAAGCACTCAATTATTTTTTTGGCAACTTAAATTTGTATTCTAACGTTAAAAAGTTGTTTTAGGATTGTGTATTTCTAGGACTTAACAATACACAAGTAGGACCATTTAAAATTAATTAAAGCTTCTTTTTTTAACCCCAAATATTCTTGAAATGATCACTTTAGCACTTTAGCACTGTCTTTAATTTTACAGGGATTCTCATCGTTCTTGTGTTTGTTTTTAATAAGATTTGTTCTAGTCTTGTGTAACTGGCAACACTTGTCCTTGAACAGGTAATGTGATCACGAGTGACTCAGAGGTCAATCTTGTGATTGGCTTCAGGCAGAAAAAGCAGACATGGCATTAGAAGATCTTTTGTACTTGGTGAGACACATGCACACACTCCTCTCTTCACACTCACAGCAGGACAAACAAAACATTTTTAGGGAAGACATAGCAAAAAAGGGACTGAAGTTACAGCCATGCTTGATGGCTCAGACTACCTGTACTGTATAAATAAAAGGTAAATAAATGTGAGCAATTGGTCAAAAACATTACAAATGCTGTACATCAGTTAACAGCAGGTAAATTAATTAAGCATATATTTAAAGTCATTATATTTATCGGGAGCACAATGCTTTAGTGGTTATGTTGCCTCACTCATTATTTAAATATTAGTATACTTATTATTGAGTGTACTGATTGTTATGCTACAAAAAGCTGTACTTATGCAAAGCAGTTCTATATTCATTTATTAATAGAGTTTTCAGAGAATATAACTTGATAAAGCCAAGTTAAGTCTCAAGCTTTTCTTGATGTTGCATTGATCAGTAGCAGAGCTTCTCAAACTGGTCCCAGGACCCCCGGTTATATGCGAGCCATAGCTTGGAGATCTGCTAAATAAATTACTATAAGTTATTCATGTCATATAATTTTTTTAAAGTGCATAAGGGCACAGACGCACCAGTTAAAAAACCTAAACATACTTAACCAAACAAAATATTGGGGAGTGGTGGCGCAGAGGTTGGAGATGGGGGCCTGTAATCGTAAGATCGCCAGTTCAAGTCCCGGTACTGACAACCAGGGGCGGTCCTAGCCTATTTGGCGCCCTGGGCGAGCAACCCCCGCCCCCCCCCCGGCCGCTAGATTGCCAGTGGCGGTCCTCTCTCAGAAAATTTTGAATAAAATAGATGCCATTTCCTGCATTTTGGTGATTCTGGTGTATTTTAATGGGTTGTTCAACATCTAGTTTTACCTACATATATAATCTATTCAATAACTATTTTAGAGTTAATGGCAGAACAAGAAGTAGCCTGAGACAAACATGTAGCATTAACACATTATGAACATTATTCAAAAATTGTTTCCATAAGAACATTATCAAATATTTTATGTGAACGGTAAGATACTAGCAATAACAGCATTGTAAGAGGGGGACAGTTGAACATGGAGGCCTCCACCTCTGTTTAATGATGGACGGTTTCTTTTCACAAAGATGGCCTCCTTTACTCCTCTCTCAAACCATTGTTCCTCTCTATCAAGGAGGAAAGATGACTGAGTTTGTCACAGCTCCTCAGACTGAAGAAGTCTTTTTGATACAAAGAAGAATCTGTCCAGAGGACTACATTTATTGAGCCTGCATCAGAACTGTAAAGCTTTAGTACATTTGATATGGAAAACACATTTTGATTTAACCAATTAATATATTTTCAATGGCAAAATATGCAGGTTTATTTCATATTACTGTCATACTATTCCCTTTAATTGCTTTATGCATTTATTATCTTACTTTTAATGATAAAAATATAACGAGTCACTACTGTTGTTTAGAAAGTGTTTATATTACTAATGTTCAGTGGTGTCAAAAGTATTCACATTCATTACTCAAGTAGAAGTATAGATACTGGGATTTAAAATTACTTATGTAGAAGTAGAAGTATCAACTCTAGCTTTTTACTCAAGTAAAAGTAAAAAAGTACTGGTTTCAAAACTACTTAAAAGTATAAAAGTAAAAGTAGCGTAAGAAAAAGCAACAACAAAGACAAATGCTTAGGCCGCACCACACATACTATTGTATACAACCCCACCTCCCCCACAAAAATCATTTTTTAGACTAGATTATATTATATTGTTAATGTTGAAAAACTAGGGGTGCACTAAGCTACCTGTCTTAACTGCATATATGCCCATTGAAAATAGACACATTTAAATGCAAATTTAAATATATTAAAATAACCATACTGTATAGGGGTATTATTGAGCATTTGCCTGCAGTGTGAACGTAGTCTATGAAGTAAAACTTTGTTAAGTTCAGTGAAAACTCTGACAGAAAGAAAATATGTTTTAAATCTGAATAAAAAAGAGAAACAATGTTAGCAAGCAAACCCAGAGCATGTAGCTAGTTCCATGGCTAGTACCTCCTAACCATAGAAAACATTATACAACATTAGTATGTTACTAGGTCACTAGAAGTCAGTAATCAACTGATAAAAAAAAAAAACTTTCAGCTTACCTCAATATTAGGCATGTAACGAGATCTCGTTGTACGAGATCTCGCGATATTAAACTCCCGCGATATCTCTCGTTGAGAGGTAACGTTGTCTCGCGAGACGCTAATGCTAGCGCTAGCAGAGCCCCTAGCAAGTCAGCGTCACGGACAGCATGGCTTCGCCGGATGAAGTTGCTATAGAAGACGCCCCAACTACTGATGGAGGGTCCCGGTGCCGCAGACGCCTCTACATTGACATGGAGGGTCCCGGCGCTGCCGACGCTGCCCCGGATGTAAAGACACACGCGTAAACACCGGTGTGACCGGTGTTGCCAGATAGAGTCCCACCCACCCAAAGCACTCTTTACCCGCAAAAGTCAGAAGGAAAATCGCGGTGAACCGCCCAATCTGGCAACACTGGTGAGTGACGGCTGCAGATTCAGTGCTGATGCGGATATTTATGTTCAATTTTTGGAAAGTCCTGCGTGAATATCTATATTCTACAAAAAAAAACGGCAAAATGAAAGAAAAGTAACGAGGCTATTTTTAAAAAGTAAGGAGTAGAAAGTACCAGTAATTGCGTGAAAATGTAAGAAGTAGAAGTATAAAGTAGGCTGAAAAATAATTACTTTACTAAAGTATAGATAACTAAAATTTGTACTTAAGTAAAGTAACAAAGTATTTATACTTCGTTACTTGACACCTCTGCTAATGTTTGTTCACACACAGTTAGAACAGCTCACCTGTTCCTTCATACTGACAGGAACAATCCCTTCATCACTCCTGACACTAAATCACATTAAAAAATTGTCATAACTCAACACAAATCTCCCCTTTTTACAAAGACTTTTGATCAATTCAGGCCAATTTCATTAAAGAGTTGAATCATCTGACATCTCAGGGCACTTTTCATATCTTTGACCTTTGCTGACACCTTTTTGTCACAAATCACTCCTGAAACTTTTCTCCATCCTGCCTGGACTCTCTTCTTCACCTCTTTACCACATTCCCCATTTTCCTGGACAGTGGACCCCAAGTACTTGAAGTCCTGCACCTTTGTGACCTCTGCTCCTTGTAGCCTCACTGTTCCACTGGCCTCCCTCTCATTCACACACATGTACTCTGTCTTACTATGGCTGACTTTCATTCCTCTTCTTTCAAGTGCATACCTCCACCTCTCCAAGTTCTCTTCCACCTGTTCCCTGTTCTCACCACAGATCACGTCATCTGCAAACATCATAGTCCACGGGGATTCCTTCCTGACCTCATCTGTTAGTCGGTCCATCACCAGAGCAAACAAGAAGGGGCTGATATGCCAAAAATTATGGCCCCTTAAGAATGACCACTGGTGTAAAAAACTTATTTTTGTCAGAATGTCCTAACTTTGGCACTTTATTTTAGTCAACTTTGAAAACAATTGGTGAGTTTTTGTAAATAAAAAAAATAATGTACTTAAAGAAGCATATTAAAACTACCCCCACCCCCCAGTTTTCTAACTTTGGTTTGGTCTTTGATTAAAAGTATTTATTTTACTGCTTGAATGATTCAGAGGTCTGGATTCAGTAACTGAACAAATAAGGGCACTTCTAAAAACTGTCAGGCACAAAACTGGAAAACTCTGTAGAAATGAAACCAACGTCTAAAGAAAAACTTTAACATTCCTTCTAAAATAACTTTACTACCAGAACTGGCATTTATAATGTACAAAGTACAGTATGTGAATGTTTTTGTTCAGTGCCCTGAGGTGACTTCTGTTGTGATTTGGTGCTAAATAATAAACTGATTTGAACTGAATATGAAGTTACCGTATTTTTTGGTCTATAAAGCGTACTTAAAATTCTTTGATTTTCTCAAAAATTGACAGTGAGCCTTTGGCAGCACGGTGGCACAACTGGTAGAGCTGCTGCCTCTCAGCGAGCAGGTCCCCGGTTCAAATCCCGGTCCGGGGGCCATTCTGGGTGGAGTTTGCATGTTCTCTCCGTGCATGCGTGGTTCCCTTTCAGTCATGTCTCTTGGTGCAACATATGCTATGGGAATTGCGCCCTGCACGATTTACCTGAAGGAATACAATCACGCCTTTACGGCAGGGGCGTCAGCATCGCGCCAGAGGCCCCTCCCTCTGGGTACTTAAGCCGCTGACGCCCATCCATCATTCTCTTATTGCCCTTCACTTTGCTTAAACCTGAACTCTCTCTCTTCGCGGGACTTCTCTGTTGCTTCATCGCTCGACCAGAGGTGAGCTTGCTCCCTACACAGGGCGTACAGAGAATTATTCCTGCGTACTGCTGGGCTAGCAAAAGCTAGTCCGGCACATTTTTCCTTAACCCCGAAGTTTTTTCTTCTCCTCTCTCCGCAGACTGCTTCTCTTAGCGGCGCTAACTGCGTCACAACCGCTACCCCTGCTAGTTCGTAGCGGGCTAGCCAGCGAAAGCGACGCGGCGGAGGAGACGTCTAAAAAAAAAACGAAAAGGATTTTGGAAGGACTCACTCGTCTTATCTCGGATATGCCTCGGGAGAAAGGAAAGCGAAAGACAAGACTTCCAAGGAAGATCAGCAGGACGGCGAGCCCAACCTCGCGCGCCTGCCCTAGCGGCTGCGGTTTTTCCCTCTCAGCGACGGACACCCACGAGGCCTGTCCCGTCTGCTTGGGGATGCTGCACACGAAAATGGCGCTGGACGTGCCCGACTCTTGCCCACACTGCAGCCAGATGCTGGAGGCGGTGAGGAGGCACTGGGCGGACTTCGTCGCCAAGGCCATGGGTGCTGCTGTGGCACCAGTAGACAGATTGGAGAAAATAAAGGAGTTTGTGTTAACCACAGGCATAACACAAACTCCTTCTTTTTATTTTCTCCAATAAAAGACAACGTAAAATAAGTAGAACCAGGTGGGACGCGAACCCGCTTCCCCGAGTCAAGATAAAATTAGTTGAAGGTGAACGCTGTAACCACTAGGCCACGGGCTCGTATTGGTCATTTTAGGAGTCCACTTTTCCTATAAAGGATTCGCCCCACGTAACATCCAGGCTACACGCAGGAGTTACAGAATATTAGTTATACTTTAAAATCCTGGCTACGGGCAAGAGTTAGAGAATATTAGTTATATTTTAATGAAATTCAGCTCGCGCTGAAAGGCGGAAATGCTCTATATGGGTGCGCGCTTCGTGTTATTTACGTTCTAACATAAGCTGATTTGTAATCAGTTATTAACAAAAATTAAACTCAGAAACACTAATATATATATTCAGCTAACAAATATTTTTTAGCGGCGTCTCCTCTCTTAAAACACTGTAAGCGCGCACACAAGAACTTCCCACCCACTTCAAGAGAACGCCCCACCCACTTCAAGGCGGCTGTCCGCAGAATGCGTAATGAACGGGGGCGGGCCAGGCCGGGCTCTGGGCCAACCAGGGGCGTGCCGGGCTGAGGGCCGTGCAATGCAAAAACGGCTAGAGACAGGTGAGGGGGGTCACGTGCTCCATCCCCCGCTCCGTTGTAAACCACAGGGCGGACAATACACAAACCAAACAAACCCGTGACAAGTCCGCGCTCCAGGGATGCGCGCCGACAGAATCTGATGAGCCACCTTCCTGGCCACCTATTCAACGGTTCCCAGTAAGGGACGGGGAGGCCACGGCAGAAGCCCGCAGGCTCACACCAGCTTCACACGTTCACAAAGGCAGTTGTGATGAAACTGCAGTGTGTGTAAACAAGCCAGGGCTGAATCAGACTCCTCTTCCTTTTAATCGAAGAGAACTGATCTCTCTGTCACCAACAAATATAAAGTCTGCTCAGCACAAAGGACCATCTCCACATTCTCATGCTGAAGCTGTCCCCTTATCTGTGATGGGCGACATGCAATGCTCAAGCAGTGATCCTGCAGCACGTGACCGCGCTTGATGTGCTGACTCAGTTCTGCTCTTAAACAACGTACCCCCACCAGGTGAAACACAACCCCCCGGTGGTTCGTCAGGCTCCGGGGCCCTGTTAAGGCCGGAGACCAGTAAACCAGACCCAACCAAGAAATGGGCAGGGGTCAGGAGATCTGCTTGTTTACAAAAGTTGCAACCCCTCAGATCCATGACCCCCAACAAAAAGAGGAAAAACAGACATTCTGTCCCGCTTTTGTCTAATAATGACAACAGATTGCCTCTGCCCCCAAACACTCTCGATCAGAGTAGTAGGGTGGTACGTCTGCAAGAAGGTCCTCTCCCTGACGTGGTTGACCTTCAAGGGACCACAGGAATCAGGGCCCTTGAGGGAGAGCTGGTTCTACCACCTGCTCCTCTCTAGGGACCCTCCATGTCACCAGAAGGAACAGTCTCGCCACTTAGGCTGAGAACTGTGGCAAATTTCAGCTTGGTGGCGGAAAGGAACAAGCTGGTGGCCTCAGGCCTGCCAGAGAACGTGGTAAATACCATTCAAAATGCATGAGCTATGTCAACACAGTCTCTTGACGCCCGGAAATGGCGTATTTTTGAAGCTTGGTGCACAGAAAGAAATATTATTTCTTATTCATGTAACCTGGCTCAGCTACTTACCTTTCTTCAGGACTTGCTGGAGAAAGGTATTTCTTTCTCAACAATTAAGGTGTTCCTATCAGCAATTCAGCCTGTCACGAGGGCTGGGAGAGCAGGACGCCTGGCGCGTACCCGCTCATAGTAAGATTTATGAAGGGCGTGCTAAGAAAGAGACCCCCCAGTAGATCTTGACCCCTGG
The DNA here is from genome assembly GCA_038048925.1 of Garcialebias charrua. Taxonomy (NCBI): domain Eukaryota; kingdom Metazoa; phylum Chordata; class Actinopteri; order Cyprinodontiformes; family Rivulidae; genus Garcialebias; species Garcialebias charrua. The sequence goes on along the minus strand of JBBPBX010010998.1, from coordinate 46,446 downwards.
ATGGGATCTTAGTCTGGTCTTGGGGGCTCTTTGTGATCCCCCATTTGAACCACTGAGCGACATTAAGATAGATTTGATATCTTATAAGACCGCTCTTCTCCTGGCTCTTTGCTCGGCGAAACGTGTGGGTGACCTCCATGCCTTGTCCGTACACCCAATGTGTACCAGGTTCGCCCCTGATGGGTCAAAGGTCACCCTGAGGCCTAATCCCACATATATCCCCAATGTCTTGACTTTAAACCACAGAAGTCTGGACTTTGATCTCTCTTCTTTTCCACCTGCTCCTGTCCTCACTCAAGAACAGGAAAGGCTGAAGGCTCTCTGCCCCGTGAGAGCTTTGAGCACTTACATGCAGAGAACAGCCGAATGGAGAAAAACAAATCAACTGTTTGTGTGCTTTGCTGCACCAGCTACAGGAAAGGCCCTATCAAAGCAGCGCCTCTCACATTGGGTGACTGAGGCCATAAAAAGGGCGTACAGTAGCAAAGGTCAACAGGTGCCCTCTGGAGTGCACGCTCACTCTACTCGGGGCTTGGCCACCTCGTGGTCACTGTTCAAGGGTGTACCAGTTGCAGACATTTGTGCTGCTGCGAACTGGAGCTCAATAAACACTTTTGCAAAGCATTACAGTTTGGATGTTACTGCGTGTGATGTCACTCAGGCTGTCCTTTCTAACACACAGTAGAAAGCAGCCTTGAGATGCCTGCTGAATAAAGGCAGACGTTCACACTAGCATGCATTTTACTGAGCATTTCAAGGGCGTGAATGAATTACGTTCCCATAGCATATGTTGCACCGAGAGACATGACTGAAAGGGAACTGACAGTTATGCACCATAACTCATGTTCCCTGAAGGAAAGGAACGAGGTGCAACATACATGGCCCTTTTCAATGCTGAAAGCTCAGTGAAGTGCATTTTGGAGAATGATGGATGGGCGTCAGCGGCTTAAGTACCCAGAGGGCGGGGCCTCTGGCGCGATGCTGACGCCCCTGCCGTAAAGGTGTGATTGTATCCCTTCAGGTAAATCGCACAGGGTGCAATTCCCATAGCATATGTTGCACCTCGTTCCCTTCCTTCAGGGAACATGAGTTATGGTGCATAACTTTCAGGTTTTCTCCGGGTGCTCCGGTTTCCTCCCACAGTCCAAAAACATGTATGTTAGGCTGATTGGTAACTCTAAATTGACCATGGGTGTGAATGAAACAGGTCCCTCTTGTAAAATGAGTCCCCGTGGCTCAACGAGGCTAGCCTGTATAAATAAAGGTTGAATGAATGAATAATCAGGTGTGCCTTATGTATAATTCTGATTATGCTTACTGACCTCAAACCAATTTCATGTTGTTATTGTGAATGAGTTTAATAAAAGTTTGACTTATCTGACTGTTTTGTTTCACTTAATGCACGTTATAATCTGGTGCGCATTGTGTATGAAAACTACGACAGAGCTTTAGGGCCACACTAAGAAAAATAATAATAATTAAAAGCCATAAAATTGCGAGAAAAAAGTCAAATAAAGTCTTAATATAATGAGAATAAAGTCATACGAGACTTTTTTTACGGCTCTCGTTTATTTATTTTTTCCATGAATCGGATCCACTATGCAACCTGTCAGTCAATCCAGTAGGTGTGTCAGCAAATGACCAATCTGAAGCTAAATCCTCATTGACTGCAGAGAGTTGTGCTGCAGCCCATCAGCAGGCCCAGACTGTGCAACGTAATGACAGAACTTTACTGTTATACAATGTTAAATGACAAAATTATCAATGCACAGCTTACCTGCCAACAGTAAGGTGGTGGCTCTCATGGGCTGCAGCGCAGCTCTCTGCAGGCAAGGAGCATTTAGCTTCAGATTGGTCGTTTGCTGACACACCTACTGGATTGATTGACAGGTCGCATAGTGGATCCAATTCATGGAAAAAATAAATAAACGAGAGCTGTAAAAAAAAAAGTCTTGTACGACTTTATTCTCATAATAGTAAGACTTTATTTGACTTTATTCTCATAAAACTAGGACTTTATTTTCATAATTTTATGACTTTTATTTTTTCTTAGCGTGGCCCTAAAGCTCCGTCGTACAAAAACAGACCCGTTCAATCATATTGCGCCTTATAATGCAGTGCGCTTTATAGTCCGAAAAATATGGTATATAAAAGCTAAATTATACAGAATAATCAAATAATCAAGTGCAATAAGTGGCTCACCTCAGTGTCCCCTGTCAGAGCCATGCACTCAGTGACCAAGAAAGCCACCCTGATCACAGAGGACCCCTCACATCCACTACACAACTGCTTCCAGATGCTTCCATCAAACAGGGGTTACCGAGTCCCACTGGCTAGGAATAACATTTATTAGAAATCATTTGTACCATCAGCAGTAATGTTAAATAAAGCTAACTAGACATTATCTTAATGGTGATAATGTATTTCTCTACTATGTTTTATTATTGGTTCTTGTGTGTGTATGATGAATGTAGAACATGGCAAAGGAGAATTTCTGCCACAATTGGGGAATTGTGGTAGACAATAAAGTTTTATCTTATCGCCAGAACCCTTGGCCACCTCTGCTTTGACTCTGGTGGTCCATCTCATCCCATTAGGTCCCTTCTCCTCTCCTGTAGAGTCTTGACTCTGTCTCGTTCTAATCTTTCCTTTTCATTTTTTCCTACATTACACTTTTTTTTGTTAATGTCTCATGCATTGTGTGAATAAAACCACAAGAAGAAGCCAATGAGTACCATTTATTTATTTTATTTTCTCCTCTAGTGTCCATATGGCCAAGTCAACGTGGAGGACCCTGCAGCGAAGAAACGCTTTAACTCCCTGTTTTACGTGTAGACCTGTGAGAGATAAAGGTAAAATGCTAAATGCCTGTTTGGAATGGAGCCCAGCGCTCTTGGCATGTCTTCCGCCTGTCGTTCTTTTGCCTGCTTGAGAGTCATATTTTTGCTGTGTAATAAATGATGAAATATGGGTAGCGTCTGTGCAATCCCCACCTCTTATGAATCACAACTATTCTCAGGATTGTTTTTTGTTTTATTGTTGTCACAAAACATGGATTGGGAAGAAAGAATTTACTCACTAGACTTTTGAATAAAATAGTTTTTAACGCACGTTTTTGGCGGGGTTTGTTATATTCTCTGCATAGCTTCTTTTTTTCTCCCTCTCTCGAATGTCCACTGAAACGCCCTGAGCTTCATTTTTCATGTCTCTTCAAGAGAATTAAATATTTTGTAGTATTCAGCTCCTCAGATGCATTTACAAGGGTTGTGGGAGTATGGAGATGAAAACCGAGAGTGCATTTTAGATCTTCGCCCTCAAGATAAAGGGCACATAAGTGAAAGTAACTGCAGATAGTCAGATGGAGGCTTGTGCTCTTTTGCTTTGCATGTCTCGTTATTTTTTATCCCAAACGTACGGCTGCATGAATATTAGCATCGTTTGCACTCCACAAGTGCTCGACTCAACTGTCTACCTTTGACTGATGCGCTGTGTTGTTAAAAATAAGAAAAGGGCCAAGGGTCAGCGCTCGCACTTGGCTGCACTGCTTTTACACCACTTGATGGAATCAGGCTGTTAGCGAACACGCCGTGGACATCAACAGACGCCCTCCCCACTGGACCTGCAGCTCAGCCTCCTGGCAACACTTGGCTCCAGCACAGCTCCCTGCGGCTGCTCTCCTGAGCTGCAGCCTAATGAACTCCTGGGCCTTCTTATCCCACGACTGCAATAGATCAGCTCATGCTCACCAGCATGCTCAGGCGCACACATGCATAGGCATGCTCACTCCATCAGAGCACCCTGTGGCTCCTAATAGGCCAATATAGAAGAAAGGTTGCGCTCAACACCACACTTTGTAGCCCACAGTAATAGTACTAGGTAAGGTCAAGCGTTCATGCAGCACTACCTGTGCGTGCAAGAGACGTCAGGGAGAGATGTGCCTGCTTGATTTGTGAGTGCATGTGGGAAGGCAGCGCGATGCCTTCAGGCTCTCTCTCTGAAGCTGCCACACACACTCGCCTGTCTGCGCCTGATTGGGCGAACAGCGTTGCGATGAGAGGATGTGTCTGCTGCCGACTCCCGTCGCAGCCGCCCACTGGCGCGGCCACAATTTTCCTCGGCAGGTGGGTCCCAAAGGCAAAGTGCTTGGTGATCGGAGCAAAGCCCTGCGAGCGGCTACAAGGCGACTCGTGATCCCAACAGTGCCGGGGAGGACAGGTTCTCGGGACGCCTCGTCAGGCGGGATGAGAGGCGAATTTTATTTGGTGTTATTGTAAAGCGAGGCAGCAGAGCGTGCGGCAGCATCATTTCTACAGCGGGACGGCGAAGGTGTCACACTCATCAAGTACCTGGGCCCGTTTGCCTGCCGCGCCTCTGCGGGTTTCGCCTAGGGACTTGTCTGTCACATTAAAGTAGACACGTTGCCATTCAAGGCCTCGGCGGTCTCCGCAGCCTGACCATGAAATAGGCCAACTTTCATGTCTGCCTCTGCACTCCACGTCTTCCTGATTCAGCGATGGCACAGTTTGAATTCTTCCCCATCGTGTGCAAACTTAGCAGTTGGTGACTGAGACACAACAGCAGGAGTCCTCCCCTCCAGATATCTGGAAGAATCTTCTTAATTTATTCCTAACATGAACTATATCAAAGAGTTGAACTGCAAACCTTAACATGGCGGTATAATCATTTTAGTGGTTTGCCCCTTAAAAGAAAAGGCAAGTTTTTTTTTTACCATTGTGAAGCCAAATTATTTATAAAAGCAGCGTTTATTACAACCCCACTTCCAATATGGTTGGAACATTGTGCTAAATGTAACTAATAGCCGTCTCATAAACCCACATTTTATTCATAATGGAACATAGTAAACATATCACCTGTTTAAAATCACAAAAAGTACAATTAAAATGTTGAATTTGATGGCATCAACGTGTGGCATGGAGGCTGCACAGCCGCAGAAAGAAACGCTCTGCACAGAGTGGTGAAGGCTGCACAGAAGATGTTGGAGTCAGTCTCCCCACCATCACAGAGATCTACACCTCCAGATGAAGGAAGAGGGCCCCCTGCATCATGAAGGACCCCACTCACCCAGCACACACACTTTTTGCCCCACTCACCTATGGAAGGAGGTTGAGGAGCATTAAGTGTAGAACAACTAGACTGAGGAACAGCATCTACCCTGAGGCTGTAAGACTCATGAATCCCTGCAGGATAATCACTGTAATGCTGTTGATATGTGCTGTTGACTATCCATGCTGCTGATCTCATGCTGCTGATTTATTTCATGCTGTTGTGTTCAATTCGTGCTCATCTGCTCACACAGACTCATGTTCGTGCTGCTGTTTGGTGTATTGTTTTTGTACGAAGTACTTAGTGTGTTCTTAGTTTAGCGTATTTCTTATTTCATATTTTAGATCTTATTACTGTTTTTCTTTTACAATTTATATTTTTATTGGATGTAATTGGAACCATTTGTACACAATTTCATTCCACCACATGTACCACACATGATGTGAATGACAATAAAAAAAAAAACTTGACCTTGACCTTGATCAACATAATTTTTAAAAGTTGGGACTGGGGCAACAAAAGGCTAAAAAAAAAAAGTCAAAGTCAAAGTCAACTTTATTGTCAGAACTGCAATATGTACAGGACATACACAGGATTGAAATTGCGTTTCTCTCAGTCCCTCGGTGCAACAGTAACCATTTAAACACTAAAACACTGAAACATTTAATAAACATAAGCATAAAATAGTAAAAGTGTAACACTGTCCTGAGTTTTTGCATAGTAGTATAAAAGTATGAAAATTTACACCAACACTAAAACACTAAACATTTAATGAACATAAGCATAAAATGAAATAATAAAAGTGTAATACTGTCCTGAGTTTTTGCATAGTAGTATAAAAAAAGTATAAAAAGTATATCTATAAAATAAACTGAAGGTTCTAGCATTGACATTTGCAAAGAGTGGCAAAGCAGCATATGAGTTAATGTACACAGTATATGTATGAGGTAGTAGTTGATGTTGGTATAGAGGCAAAAGTGGCATATGCAGTAAGGCACATTGGGCATCCTTAAATAAGGCTGGTCAGAGAATACTGTATATGTATCAGCAGTAGTGTAGATATAAAAGTAGTGTAAATGTAAACAGTAGTAATAAATGTAAACAGTATTAATAAATGTAAACAGTGAATGTAAACAGTAGTATGACTATAGGCAGTAATGTAATACAAACATTAGTGCAAATATGAGAAGTAGTGCAAACTGAATGAGCACATGACCGAGAGTTTAGTGAATAACCCGTTTGATGACACAGAGTCCAGTGTTAAAATCTTTGTGTTGTGTGGTAATGTGTGAGAAAGTTTTTTGTGTTAAGGCAGTTCAAATGGGAGGGGAGGCAGAGCAGGCAGAGTGTTTAGCATCCTGACTGCCTGATGAACAGAGCTGTCTCTCAGTCTGCTGGTTCGAGCCTGGAGACTCCTCAGTCTCCTCCCTGATGGCAGCAGTCTGAAGCAGCTGTGTAGTGGGTGTGTGGGATCACCTGCCATGCAGAGGGCTTTCCGAGTGAGGCGGTTGCTGTGTAAGTCCTGCAGTGAGGGGAAGGAGGTGCCGACGATCTTCTCAGCTGCTCTCACGATGCGCTGGAGGCTCTTGCGGCAGGATGCAGTACATGCACCAAACCACACAGTGATGCAGCTGGTCAGGACACTTTCTATGGCACCTCTGTAGAAGGTGCTCATGATGGGGGTTGAAGCTCCAGCCCTTTTCAGCTTGCGGAGAAAGTAGAGACGCTGGTGAGCCTTCTTGGCCAGTGATGCAGTGTTCCTGCTCCAGTGTTCCTTGTTCCTTGTTCGAGCTCGACGTCTTTGAGGCCAAGTTAGCCTGGTTAAAACCAGACCCTTGTCCTTCACTTCGCTTCGTACTAGGGTCTGGACTTTCTGTTATAGGGAAACGATTCTTGCTGGAGGCGTGGCCTCTGCTGATGGCTGCTCCCCCGTGGTCTGCTGAACTTGACTTCAGCTCCGCCTCCTGCTGAATTGTCTCTCGCTGCCGGCTGCCGCGCTGCATATTCTGTGTTTATATGTTAATAAAACGTCCTAATAAAATAAAATAAAACCATGGATCGCTGGTCCAACACACCAGAAGACCAGGAAATCTGATGGGACTCGGGCAGCAACGTAAAACCTGACTTTAATTCTCTCGTGACAACCTCAGTCATTTCCTTGTTCATTTCACTCAGCGGAGGGAGAGGAGGATGAGGAGGAGGAGGAGGGAGCGATGATCACTTACTTTTGGCAAAAAAAAAGAAAAGAAAACTCCAGATAAGGGATTAAGAAGGGGAAATTAATAAATTTGTGTCACATATAAAACAGTCCTGCATCGCTTTGAATGAGAACATGCGAATGCTCGTTGGCTGCGTTGCTCCCCCGTGGTCTTCTGAACTTGACTTCAGCTCCGCCTCCTGCAGCTTTTTCTCTCGCTGCCGGCTGCCGCGCTGCATATTCTGTGTTTATATGTTAATAAAACGTTCCAAAAAAATGAAATAAAACCATGGATCGCTGGTCCAGCACACCAGAAGACCAGAAAATCTGCAGGGACTCGGGCAGCAACGTAAAACCCGATTTTAATTCTCTCGTGACAACCTGAGGCATTTCCTCATAGCGGAGGGAGAGGAGGAGGAGGAGGAGGAGGGAGGAGGGAGCGATCACTTGACTTTTGGCCAAAAAAACAAAAGAAAACTCCAGATAAGGGATTAAGAAGGGGAAATTAATAAATTTGTGTCACATATAAAACAGTCCTGCATCGCTTTGAATGAGAACATGCGAATGCTCGCTGGCTGCGCTGGGACAGGTGGGGGCGTGGGTTAGGGGCCAAAAACTCCGCCCCTTCTGTTCTCTGATTGGTCCGGTCAAAAATCTACCGGAGAAATCGTTGTCTATGAGAGAAGTCCCAGACTGTGCAGTGAAGGGAAATGAGAATTGAGCGGAGCTGTGCAGGAAGGCGAGGGCCAGGCTAAGGCCAAGTGTGCGGCCAAAGTCTTGTCCATCTGCGGGATGTGGGCCAGGCCCGCTGACTCCATGCCCTCGATGTCGAGGAACTAGGAGAGTGGCAGTGTCAAGGGCACAAGGAAAAAGTAAGGAAAGAGTGTGGAACAAGGAAAAAGTAAGTGATTCAAGTAAGAAACAGATGAAGGAGCATTTTGCTAATAAAGGGTTAATTGTGGCAGCACGATTGGTAGAGCTGCCCTCTCAGCGAGAAGGGTGTTGGTTCAAATCCCGGCCCGGAAACTTTCCGGGTGGAGTTTGCTGCATACATGGTCTTCACCTCGCTTCACACCTGAACTTCGCAGGACACCGTCTCGAGTGACTGAACCACCCGACCAGGAGGTGAGCGTGCTCCCTACCGAGGGCGTCACTGAAGACTTCCCTGCGAGCACTTCGTTTAGCGGACGCTAACTAAATGTCGACGATGTTTGTAGCATCGGCTAGACGTCCATCTCTGCTGTTTCGTCACCCAGTTTAGCAGGACGCTAACTGTGCCATGCTAACGGAGCTAACGGTTAGCCCACACGAACAGTACAGCGAGAAGAATTCTTCAAACCCTGTTTAGCTCGCGCTAATTGGCTTCCACTCGACGAACCCTGTTTAGCTTCCGCTAACTGGCTTCCACTTGACGCCTTTTCTTGACAATGGCTCCTGAGAAAGGCAAAAGGAAATCGACGAACTCCAACAAGGCCGGCAGCAGACCAGCGAGCCCTGGTTCTCGGCCTTGCTCCAGCAAATGTGGCTACTTCATTTCATTGTCGGACACACACGACGCCTGCCCGATTTGCTTGGGAATGGTCCACGCAAAGACAGCTTTGGATTCCCTTGAGTCGTGCTCTCACTGCAGCCAGTTGCGCGAGACAATTCGACGGAGACGCGTGGACTTCGTGGCTAAGGCCATGGGCAGTTCCACCACGGCAAGGGACCAGCTCCTCTCAGAGACTCTCCGCTATAGGCGGACGAGATGCAGGACAGCGGAGCACTAAGCTGGGGCGACAGAATAGATCTTCAGAGCCCCGACGGGGACACAAGGACCGACTTCGACACAAGGGACATGATACAAGCCGACGAGCTGTCGCTGAGAGCCTCTGGTAAGATAACGGACGACGAGGAGGAGGGAGACGCCGAAGACTTCTCCCAGGGAACCGCGGCAGTACAAGCGGAGTTGGATGGGTCCACTCCTGCTTTGTTTGAGCTGTGCCGCAGAGCTACAGAGGCATTGAACGTAACTTGGCCAGAACCCCCACCTCGACAATAGTTAACGAGGTTGGCAGGGAACTACTTTTTTGCAGAGCAACAGGCCGCTGTGAGACACAGGATGCCTGTCTTTCCAGACTTTCTCACAGAGCTAACACGCTCATGGACAGAACCGAGAGCGCCCTTGACATTGCCACTCTCCCAGTTCCTCGACATCGAGGGCATGGAGTCAGCGGACCTGGCCCATATCCCGCAGATGGACAAGACTTTGGCCGCACACTTGGCCTCAAAGACGTCGAGCTCGAAGCCCATGCTACCCAGCAAGCCATGCCACATGTCAGCTCTTCAACTTGAAAAGAGCTACCACGCTCAAGGCCTCACGGCTCGCGCCCTCAACACCACCTCTATGCTGCAAGCCTATCAGGCCGAGAAGCTTCAGGAGCTACAACAGACCACGTCAAAGAAAAAGACAGCTGAAATATTGGACGAAGCATGCAGAGCAGCATACTTCATCCTCCGCCTCACCGGTACAGCAGCCATCGCCCAAGGGAAGTGTATGGCTGAAACTGTGATTGCCCAATGCCATTTATGGCTAACTTTGACAGATCTCCCTGAGAGCCAGCGTTCCTCGTTCCTCCACCATGCCATAGAGCCATCATGGCTGTTTTGGCGGGGCCCTGGAGATGATCCAGAGCAGATGTGATCAGAGGAGAAAACAGGAGGAGGCCCTGCGTGAAGGCATGCCCAGAAAACATTTCTCGCAAGCCAGACTCGAGCAGCCAAAGAGGCCCACAGCAGCACCACCACTTTCTCACACGACGCCCAGCTCAAAAGAGGCAGACACTCGAGGTCGAACAACAGCCAAAACCCGCCTCAGAGTAGCACAGACGCACTCCTCAGACAGGCCAGGCTTGGTCGAAACAGAGGTTCGTCCCACGCCAGACGGGTCGCCCCAGATCTTGGTCAGCGGTGCGATAGAGAAAGCAGAAGTCAGCCTGATCCAGAGCTGATCCTGTACCATCACAGGCACTTTCACCTATCGGGAAAAAGAAAGGCAGAACTTTTACTGCCAGTATCTATGTTAAAGAAACCCCGATTATCTGGTTCAGAACGTTTAAACACACAAAAACTCTCAAATGTTTGTGTAATAAAGATAAATTGTTGTTTGCACACGACAATAAAGTCTCAAAATGCTCAAAATGTTATGTGTCCCGACTCAGCATTAAAGGGAAAACCCCACCATTTTTTAATGCAAACAGAGTCAATAAAGAGTGCGGGGAGCCGTCTCACACAGCCGGCCGACCCCCCTCTGATAAAACTCTACTTGTCAAAGGGCCCGATGAGCCCTCACAGGGAGGCAAGGGGCGATCTGTCACAGTCAGATCCCTCGCCCCCACCGGGGGGACAAACAAGCCCGCATCCGAGCAGAGAGGAGAGGGCCACTCATACATCCCCACCTCTCCTGACTCCGACGAAGTCTTGAGTGAACATGCCCTCCAGGCTCGCCGTTCATGCGAGAGCCTGGGCAGCGTGTAGTCCATCGCAATGGATCATGGGTACCATAGTTCACGGGTACCGACTACAATTCTTCAGACGTCCACCCTTCTTCTCGGGGGTGATTACGTCAACAATGAGCTCAGCTCGCGCCTCCATCATAAGAGAGGAAATATGCTCGCTGCTTCAAAAAGGAGTAGTCAGAGCTGTTCCTCCCCAGGAGGTAAACAAAGGCCACTACAGCAAATACTTTGTGGTCCCAAAGAAAGGGGGAGGCCTGAGGCCCATCCTGGATTTAAGACTTTTGAACAGACGACTGAGATCGTTCAAGTTCAAAATGTTAACATTGCGTCAGGTGATTCACTCTGTACGCCGGGGACTACTTCTGCACTGTGGACTTAAAAGATGCATATTTCCATGTCAGCATCCTGCCAAACCACAGAAAATTCCTGCATTTTGCATTCGAGAATGCAACGTACGAATATGTAGCCTTGCCTTTCGGCCTCTCAACCGCCCCAAGGGTATTTACAAAATGCCTCGAAGCTGCCCTAGCTCCCATGAGGAGCCAGGGCATCGGCGTTATTGAATATCTGGACAACTTATTGATCTTGATGAGCTCCAAGGAGCAAGCAAGGTTGCACACAGATCGTGTGAGGTCACACCTACAATCCATGGGGTTCATGATAAACTCTGAGAAAAGTCAGATGACCCCCCCATCCCAGGACATTGTGTTCCTGAGATTGAGGCTCAACTCTGTTCAATACAGATCGAGACTTTCAGAAAAGCAATTATCAGACCTCCAGCTCTGCTTGGCCCACTTCCAGCTAGACAATACGGTGACACTCAGGCTTTGCCAGTGTCTTTTGGGCTTAATGGCAGCAGGAATTGCTGCAATTCATCAGGGCTTATTAAAAATGTGTCCTTTTCAGATTTGGACACACAGACAACAGCAGCTCGCCCCCCACAGCAAACGGGGGTGGGGGAGTTCAGAGTCGACGCAGACTGTCTGAAAGCCCTGCAGCCATGGGGAAGCGCTGCTTCACTCAGCAGGGGTGTTCCACTAGGCAGAGTGTTATCTCTGACCCTTGTGACGACAAATGCCTCAAAGTCTGGGTGGGGAGGTCTTTGCCGGAATCAGTACACCAGAGGTGTGTGGTCTCAGCAGGAGGCGCAGCTCCACATCAGTCAGCTGGAGCTGAAAACTGTGTTCCTGTCCCTTAAACACTTCCACAGGAAGGGTCTGATCACACGTCAACATGTTTTGATAAGATCGGACAACAAGTGCGTGATCGCGCACATCAAAAGTGAGGGGAGGACACGATCCCCCCCTCCTGCTGCTGACCCAGAAGCATCTCAAATGGTGCAGCTCACGAGTGCTGTCACTCAAAACAACACACCTGCCGAGGGAGCTGAACTATGGGGCAGACGCTCTCTCAAGAGGAGCGTCCCTCTCAGCAGAATGGCGTCTTCACCCACGTATTGTGAACCAGTTATAGGCCCGATACGGGAAAGCAGACGCAGATCTCTTCGCGTGCAGGGACAAGGCCCACCTTGCTCTGTTCCATTCAATACAGGACGTATGCGTACCCCTGGGGCTCGACGCGCTCACGCACGATTGGCCAGCGTCGAAGCTGTATTACGCATTCCCACCTGTCACTTTATTTCAAGCGACACTGGAGCGTGTGCGCAGGGGGGCCCTCTCATTGATTCTGGTGGTCCCAAGGTGGCCAAAGCAGGCCTGGTTTGCAGAAGTGATTTCACTTTTAGCAGGAACATTATGGCAACTGCCTGTACACAGAGACCTCCCGATGTAGGCCCACGGGCAGGTGTGGCACCCTTGCCCGGGCCTCTGGGCACTTTGGGCCTGGCTCCTGAAAGGGACCGGCTGCTAGCCTCTGGCCTACCCAGTAACGTGATAAACACAATACAGGGTGCTCATGCAGAGTCAACACAAACACTCTATGCATGAAAATGGCGTGTTTTTTTAGATCTGGTGTCTAGAAAGGAATATTACTCCATATTCCTGTAATTTAGTCCAGTTTCTCACCTTCCTGCAGGACCTGCTGGAAAAGGGTTGCTCCTTTTCCACTATTAAGGTCTTTTTATCCGTTGTTCCAGCGTGCCATGAAGGATGGGGAGGCAGATCACCCGGTGCCCACCCTCTCATGATCCGGTTCAAGAAGGGCTTACTGAAAAAAAGGCCTCCAAGCAGAGTTTCAGCCCCACAGTGGGACCTGTCACTCGTGCTGGACGCCCTCTGTGAGCCCCCATTCGAGCCACTACAGAGTATTAAGATTGACCTGCTGTCCTACAAGGCCGCACTGCTCCTAGCTCTGTGCTCGGCTAAGCATGTGGGTGACCTACACGCACGGTCAGTCCATCACCTGTGCACCCAGTTTGCTCAGGATGTGTCAAAGGTCACCCTGCATCCAAACCCTGTATAGGTGCCAAAAGTCCCAACTTTAAATTACATAAGTTTAGGCTTTGAACTATCTGCTTTTCCTCCTCCTGTCCTAAGTGCAGAACAGAGGCGTTTAAAGGTGCTCTGCCCTGTGCGGGCCCTGAGCACTTATATGGAGAGAACCATCAGTTGGCGCAAAACAAACCAGCTGTTCATATGCTTTGCTAAACTGGTAGCAGGCAGAGCTCTGTCATAACAGCGCCTCTCCCACTGGGTGACAGAGGCCATTTCTAGAGCTTACAGCAGCAAAGGTCAGCAAGTACCCAGTGGGGTACATGCTCACTCAACTCGAGGCCTAGCCACGTTTTGGGCCCTATTTAGAGGTGTTTCGGTAGCAGAAATCTGTGCAGCTGCTAACTGGGCATCTCCAAACACGTTTATTAAACACTACAGCCTGGACGTTACAACTAGTGACGTCACACAGGCTGTGCTCTCCACCAAGGAGAAGTAAATGTGTTAACGCCTGACTGATTGAGGCTAAAGTTCGCAAAAGCATGCATTTCCAGGGCGTGTAGTATGTTCCCATATGTCATATGTTGCACCGCAGTGAACTGACTGATAAGGGAACTGGAGGTTATGCACCATAACCAATGTTCCCTGAAGGAAGGGAACAAGGTGCAACACATGTTTGCCCCTCCAATGCCCAAGCTCGGTGAAGTGCATGTTGAGACCGAACGTGATGCATCACCGTCTCTTATACCAGGGGGGGCGGGGCCCCCTGGTGACGTTGACACTCACTTGCCTTAAAAGGCGTGATTGTATTACTTCAGGTGAACCGCGCGGGGGCACAATTCCCATATGTCATATGTTGCACCTTGTTCCCTTCCTTCAGGGAACATTGGTTATGGTGCATAACCTCCAGGTTCATCAGTTTGCAAAAAATGTCTAAAAACATAGAAACCATTTCAGAATAAAGTTTCTCAATAAAAAAATTGTGAGGACTTGGAATCTCATCTGAAGCTCATATTCTCATGAAAAGATGTAAAGAATCTCTGAGCTCAAAAGACATGACAGAAAATCAACACTGGATGGTCGAGATCTTTCTGCCCTTAGGTGGCGCTGTACTAAAAACTGGTGCAGTTCTCATCTGAACCTGTCAGTACAGGACTCAAGAACACAACTCAGTGACTGTAAACACAGTTTGCCATTTACAAAAGCTACTTAAAGCTCCATCGTGAAAAGAAGAAGCCACACATGAACAACAGCCGTCTTCTTCGTGGACGAAATTCATTTAAAAAACTGGTGCAGTTCTCATCTGAACCTGTCAGTACAGGACTCAAGAACACAACTCAGTGACTGTAAACACAGTTTGCCATTTACAAAAGCTACTTAAAGCTCCATCGTGAAAAGAAGAAGCCACACATGAACAACAGCCGTCTTCTTCGTGGACGAAATTCATTTAAAAAGGACTGAAGCAAACTGTTCTCGGGTCAAACTAATCCAAATATGACATTATTTTTTGGAAACCACAGACTCCATGACCTCCACGAAAGAACAGTACACAGGTAGTCCCCGACTTACAAACGAGTTCCGTTCCTACGCCCGTTCGTAACACGAAAATCACCGTAAATCGAAAATACGTCCAAACGGCACCTCATACATGCACCTCATATATCCAAAGGGCACCTCATACATCCAAGCACCTCATACGTACAGTACTGTATTTTTACCAAGCACTTAGCCTATCCTAACACATTACCCTACATAATTATCAAAAACCACATACATTTAGGAGCCATAATGAAAGAAAATAGTTAATTTCTTACTGGGAGCTGGTCATTTCTTCCTCCATTTGTTAGCATGTTAGCTAGTGCACCTCCGAGCTCTGCAGCTTGCTTCACGAGGTCCACAGCATTTACAGCAACGTCTGCTAGCATGTTAGCTTGTTGCTCAGCTGTCCTCCGCTCCTCCTGTATTTCCATGCGCGGTCCAGAGGTCTGCCTGCTCTGTAAGTTTCCACTGAGCACGTCAGTGGAAACCCCCTCCTGTAAGTTTCAAGCTCCCCTAAGTTTCGTTTTGGTACCGTATTTTCTGCTGTAAAAGGCGCATAACCAGCGTAACTTGAAGCATTGCTTTTCAACGGGAGCGCGTTCGTAAAGTCGAGACCGCCATAAGTCGGGGACTACCTGTATTCAAATTTTAGAACAACGTATGCTCCCATCCAGCAAAGAAGATCCAGAAGTGTTGAACAGCTCAAAAAGATCGACACGTTGCACTTCAAAAAACTTCAGCAGCTGCTCTCCTCAACTTCTAGACATTTACAGACTGTTGTATTGCTGCCATATTCGAAATTATCTTATTTTCTGAAAAATATAGTACATTTTCTTAGTTTTAGCATTTGATAATGTGAATAAAATACAGATAATTGCTGTTATTGATAGATTATATATTTTTTAAAGATTTATTTGGCAATTTGAACAAGGTAAAAAAAAAACTGCAAATAAATCTGTAGATTTCCCTTAGTGCAGATGTGCCCCCGTTATGAGAGGTGTTTATTTCAGGCCTGTTGGACTGAACATCTCCGACCCTCAGCCGGAGCATATGCTGCACTGGAGCAGCGTGGCAGATGTACGCTGCGTGCCTTTCTACAGGATGGTGGCATCATAGCCGCAGAGAACGAGAGAGCTGTCCAGATTGGATGTGTGACCAGACAGGCTCTGGTCACAACCAGTTGACAGGCCAAGCAGCCCCCGCCGTCTCACACAACCACAGCGAGCCTGCGGCCAAAGGCCCCAACCACAGTCAGTTAAAGTGTCTCCATCACTGTTGGCCAGACCAGCCAGGAACTGACACGAGGTTGGCAAAAGAAAGAAAAGAAGAAAAAAAAAAACTCGAGTGTCAGCCTCAGCTGAAAGGAACACCAGTCTCAGCAACTGGCCGGGCGCTGCTGCTTTGTACATTTGTGTGCGCGCGTGCATGCGCACACATCTTGATATTCAAGCAGCATTTGAGCAGCCCCTACATCAGCGTCTGGTCCTTCTACACAGACAGTGTCAGCTCGCCTCAGGGCAGCAGCCTCCACAGTGGTCATTTGGACATCCGCATCCCTGTGGTAGAATTAGTGATAAAAAAACACACACACATGGCCTCTGAGTGACAGTCAGCGTGTCAGATTCCTTTGGACAGACAGGGCTGCAAATAGCACAGAGGAGCCGTTTCTTCCTCACACCGCAACTGGTGGTCAGGCTCATGCCAGGCCGAGTCGTGGTCGCCAGATGAGCCCAAGATGAAAGTCAAAGGCACCTAAGTGCCCGAGGAGTGCTTTTTTTTTTTTTCATTCATTCAACCTTTATTTAGGCAGGTTAATCTCATTGAGCCTCGAGGACTCATTTACAAGAGAGACCTGTCTACAAACTAAAGAATGATGACAACAGTAGATTTTCCTTGAACAATCAACAATAATAATGATAAAAACAATAATAATAATAACAATCAACAATAGACAAACATAAGAGATAATTTTTTTTAACAAGTTAAAACTAATATATCAAAGTAGCAAAACAGACAGATTATAAGGCAGATGTAGAAAATCAAAAACAGGAACATGTCTGCATTGGTTTTTGCCAGGAGTCCAACAGATTCTTAAAACCATTTAGAAAGGTCAAGGTCGAGAGCTTCAGATCTTTTTGTAAGATGTTCCAGGAAGCAGGAGCGAAGAAGGAGAAGGCCCTTTTTCCAAGTTCAGTCCTCACTGACAGAACACTGCAGGTAATCATGTTCTGAGAGCGCACGCTGTAGCTGCACTCACACAAAGACATGTAGGAGGAGATGAAGGCCGCAGACCAAGAAGTGATTTAAAGATGAAAATGTACCAGTGGAAGAGTCTGCGTGAGGTTAATGATGTCCAGTTAACCAGTGAATACAGGGTGCAGTGGTGGGTACGATAATCACAGCCAGTTATGAATCTTAGTGCACCATGATAGACCACATCCAACATCCGCAGGGTGCTTGTAGGAGCATTCATGTAGATAATGTCACTGTAATCAATGGAGGGAAGGAAAGTCATACAAGGTGTTTCCTAGCATTCAGTTAGACATGATCTGTTTCTGAAAAAGAAACCCAGTTTAACTTTCAGTTTCTTTACTAGGTTTTCCACGTGGATTTTAAAAGAGAGATGCGAATCGACCAGGATACCCAAATATTTATAGGAGTCAACAAACTCAAGAGACACCATTTGAGGATAAGATCAGAGGAAGAACTGCTGGGACCGACTTCCTATTTGAAAAAAAGCATCCCTTTGGTTTTATCAGCATTTAGGACAAGTTTGAGACGGAACAAATCTGACTGGATGATGTCAAAAGCGGATTGCAGAAACTGAAAAGCCTTAGCAACTGTTTTAGCTCGACAATAAACAACTGTGTCATCAGCATAGAAATGTACGCTTTGGCCTGTGCACCCGCACCCCCAGGTTCAACTGAAGCAGCCATATCTGTGATTACTTGTCACACACAGTGTTGTTTATAGCTGTTAGCCGTTGTGTCTTTATTAAAAACACATTTCCTCAGAGAAGCTGCCTCCACCTGTGAGGTTGTGTTATGATGGAGGACATTTGTCTGTTATGTCCTTTATAGTGTGTCCAGATAAGGACTAATACACACACCGCTCCCCCCAGGAGGATAATGCGCCTCCCCCAGAGGAGTTGGAGGAGAGAGGGGCTGTGTTGGTGTGATGGTGGAGGCAGGGAGGGGAGGCAGGCAGCAGTTGGTGTGCAGAGAGCTGAGGCTCAGGCTGGCTAGTTAGGAGCCTCTCGCTCCTATCCTCCATCTGCCAGGGACCAGGGCTGTGATTTGAGCTCCAGCAGAGCAGAGCAGGGAGGAGATCGAAGGGAGTGAGGGGGGATGGATGGATGGATGGATGGATGGGAGGAGTGGGGGGAGAGGCTGGAAGAGACAGAAAAGAGAAAGTGGAGGAAGCAGGGAGTTTGGGAGATGGAGAGTGAGGGTGGGAAATGACCAACAGACGTGTGGAGACGTGTTCCCGAACACATTTCTTACCTGAATATTTTATTAAAGCGCTTTAAAAATTCAAACGTGGGCAGCGAGGCCTGGACCGGGTGCATGAGAGTGTTGCTGTTCTCATATTCTCATCACATCCTTTTCATTTGGATGAGTCCTCTTTTTTCCAGTAATTATAACGTGTTTATAAATATTTCCAGGCTGTCTCTCCAT
>JBBPBX010010998.1:0-17604 GCA_038048925.1 Garcialebias charrua | reverse complement strand
ATGTGCGCGTTAATTGTTCTCTGTTAATTGAAGGTGACGTTGGAATCCCGTGGCCTCCTCCGCGCGGCGGTCAGCTCGGTTCTCAGGGACACTGGGGGAGGGGGTGGGGGTGTCCCATGGGCGGAAAAATGCAAACATAAATAAATAAATAAATAAATAAATAAATAAATAAAATGCGCCCATAAGAGCTTTGGGTTTGTTGTTTAGAAAACACAAATATGGCGGATTATGTTCATCCCGAAGTGTTTCCTGTTGCCTTTACAGCTGGATTAAAACAAAACTACTTGAAGTGAAACGAAAAACCAAACAAAATAACAACATTAAAAGAAAATAACAAGTATTATTGAGATGAATACAGTTAAACTCCATATTAAGTGAATATCAAGCACAATGGGCACAGTGAGGAGTCCAGGGGGGAATTGTTTCTTCATTTGGGACAGAAAAGCATCTGGAACTAAAAATCCATTCAAATTAGAGCAATTTATATGTATATATATAAATATATAAAATAATATAAAATATATATAAAATTTTCCTAATTTTGCCTTGGCCCTGATTATAGATGGTGTAAGACCAGGAGGCTCAGATTCATGGGAGGAGGTTTTGGTTCAGTATGTGTTGGTGAGGACCCAGTTTTCACCAGAGGAAGGTGTGGGGTCTGCTGAAAGCACGTGGAGACACCTAGTGGGTGTTTCTGAGTTCAACAAGATCCAATGAAGATGTGCAGGAATACAGTGTTCTATTAATAATGAATTAAAATATTGTTTTTATTCCACAGATTTAATGGCAAATCTGTGCCTTTCTGGCCAAACAGATGTTTGTTTGAATATTTTCATTCCCATCCTGATAACGAAGCATTCAAATATTATTATTTTTTATATTCTAGCCATTTTGATAAAAACAAGTTGTCAGCATTTTATTTAAATGGCAAGGAAATCAATACGTATTCATAAAGTTTTGCAACTAACACAACTTTGTTTTGCTTTTGCATCTAATAAAATGCACAAAATACTAATCTTTCCCCAAACGTCTAAAAAGAAATCAAGTCTTGATCACAAATGTTGATTTATGATATTTTTTTTAGGATTTTTAAAAAATCTGGCAGCAGTAAAAAAAAACCACCACAACAACAACAACATCAAGTTAAACTAAAACAATTAAAATTGTGCATTTCTTTTCCTCCTCTCAGTGATTAATGTTCGAGCATCTGCGTGCCGGTTAGCCAAGCATGCAGTCCATTTAACGAATCCACTTTCGGTGTTTTACACTCAAAGCTGCTGACAAATGAGGCCCATTAGGCCTTTTAGTCCCTGCGAACACTGACAGAAGGATATGGTGCCAGTGCCAGTTGGAGTTTATTATTTATTTTTTAAAACAGCTCCACAAATCCTGATTATTTCATTCATTTGAACCAGTTAAATACTTTTTTTGGGACGTTTGTTGCTGCATATTTTGAGTTACAAACCAAACTGACACAGATTCATGTAATATATATTGGTGCCCTTTAAAAACTAGACCAAAAGAAGGCATTTGAAAAACTTTTAAATTAGTGTGTTGAATTAAACCTAACACTGAAATGCCTCTCGTTTGAGTGTCTTTCAGTTGTTCCTTGTCTTTTTTTTTAAAAATCCAACCCAACGTTCTGCTCTTTGTTCTCTCTGCAGGCTGCAATGAGAACGACACGGACCACTTGGACCGGGACCAGCAGGCCTACGCTCCGACGCAGAAGACCAAACGCATGCGGACCTCCTTCAAGCACCATCAGCTGCGGACAATGAAATCCTACTTCGCCATCAACCACAACCCGGACGCCAAGGACTTAAAGCAGCTGGCCCAGAAAACGGGCCTCACTAAACGTGTTCTGCAGGTAAGCAGGCTTCCTCTCACTGATGTGTGTCTCCATCCCACCCCTTCCTGCACGTCCCCCCCTCATTTCACGTCACCAACCTCATCTTTTCAGTTGATTTCTGTTTCCATGATGTCATTAGATGTAGATCCAGGGGCTTTTATCTGAAATTTGTGTAATCTTAAATATAAAAAACAAAATCAAAGCAAATTTAAGCTAAAATTTGTGATATCGTTAAACCTGTTGAGCTCTCTCTTTTAAAATTTAATTTAATTTGGATTATTTTTGTTTGTTTCCTACTAAAATCCACAGTTTTGTTTTTAACGTTGAGGAACTAAAGGGCTCACGAGTTCAAACAGCTGATCATTTTACACAGTTTTGATGTAAAGACGAGGGAAGCCGTATAGCTGTGACAGTTTGGAATGTTAACGTTTGTACAAATATGATTTGGTACTTTTCTTTTTTTCGAAACGTTAACCGAACACTAAAGTAAAAGCCACACTGGGATTGGTTTGCAGGTTTGGTTCCAAAACGCAAGAGCCAAATTCAGAAGGAACGTTTTGCGACAGGAGAACGGAGGTGTTGATAAGGCTGATGGCACCTCCCTCCCTCCGCCCTCATCCGACAGTGGCGCCCTGACCCCCCCCTCCAGCGCGGCCACACTAACAGACCTGACAAACCCCTCTATCACTGTAGTGACCTCCGTCACCTCTAGTTTGGACAGCCATGATTCGGGGAGCCCTTCACAAACTACCTTGACAAACCTTTTCTAACAAGCTACCAGACTTGATTGTTATTTGAGTTTTTTTCTCCTCTTTTTTTTTTTTTTCTTCCTGATTTTCTTTTCGTTCCTTTTCTCAATTTACACTTTATTTTTTTAAATGACACCTTTAAAATCAAGCGGCGACAGCTCCTTGGGGGGGGTGAAAAGAAAAAGTGCTGAACTTTGAACAAGAGCAACAGGAGCACCGACAGCAGCGACCACTTTAAAATACGAGGAAACCATTCGAACACGTAGCATTTGAAGCTGCACGTGCACGTGCAGGCATCGATTCTGGATCCTTGGGACATTTCTCAGAAGAAATTTGTCTTCGTCCATCGTTTAGAAGAAAAAAATTAACAAATATTTGCCTGATTTGACGTTTTTTTTTGTACATTTGTATTGAAATATGTTCAAACGAGCCCTCCTTAATTTATAATTATCGGAAAGGAAATTCAAACATGTATATGTATGCACTGTGTTCGCACTATCCAATTTATAGATCCTCGTTTTTGTTCTGCTTTGGAATAATTTGGAAGAAAAAAAAACAAACTCGCAGAATGTTCTGTTGAAAACAGGCTTGAATCATTTCCGAATGTCTCGGTGTGAGTTTGGTGGAATTGGACTTTTTCGCAGAGCCACATGGAAAACGAATGTGGAAATAAATAAAAATAAAAGACCCAGAGAAGCCGAAACCTTTAGATTCACAACTTTAACTGTGACGCACCGTTGGACGAGGAGAAATCCCGATCAGAGAGCAGTTCGTGGGCACTGTCGTAATCAAACGTCTTCACGTCAGAGCACTTTTTATTTTGGACTCGTGGATAAAAAGAACTAAAACCTGGTGAACACTTCCACAGATCAGTCGCACAGTGACAATTCACTGCCCAGAGAAAAGTGCATTATCGTTCCTATCATGTTGCTCAGGGTGATTTTTTTTTTTAAAACTAGGGGGAAAAAATAAAAGAAGTGGTTGAGAAGCTGCAGACAGAGTAGCTACCAAACAGTCCAGTGACCTCAGATAGGTGGAGTCGGGAAGGGGGAATCATCGTCCATGTCCTGTTTGGCCATATTTACACTTTCTTTCCCAACAACTACCGTATTTTCCGGTGTATAGGTCACACCTTTTTATGGGTTTTTTTTTTCAAGGCCTGCGACCTATACACCGGTGCGACCTATACTTACTGTATATGGCTTGTTATCACTTTTGGCGAAACAAATTTTTAAATCCAGCTCATTTCACAATTACGTTCATTTATTAAGGAAAAGTTCAGCTCAGACACATATTTGCTATAATTTTTATCAAACAAATAATTGTTTTTAAGTGTTAATCTTCTTAAAAGCCTTGCTGTGCGCTCCTGTGGCAGACATTTGCAGCAGAGCTAAACGTAGGTGCGACCTATCTAGGGATTTTTCCAATCTATTGGTGATAATTGGACAATGCGACCTATACACCGGTGCGACCTATACACCAGAAAATACGGTACCACTGATCAGACCCAAAAAAATAAAAAAATCAGTTTAATCTGGCTGACAGAAAAGAGAGCGAGCAAATTAACAGAGCGGATACATTTCATTGTGAGTGTTCTCCTGTGGGACAAAGTGGTTCTCCTGCTCTACTTCACGAAGTAGACGCCTATAACTCAGTTCTACCATGTGCCTTATGCTATAACTTGGGAGAAAGTTTGTGAAATTCAGGATCTGTGTTCTTTGTTAACGGATTCACATCCTTTTCGGCGCCTCACTAGTTTTGTACTGTTTTTTGCATCTTATTTCCGAATATCTTTTTATGGTGTAACCTGTTAAAAAAAATTACAACGTTTTTTTTTTTTTAAAGGCAAAGGGAGAGGGCGGGGCAGCGATGTCATAGAAAGCATTTGTGCACTCTTTCAGATATAGTTGGGTAATCCGAGAACCTTATATATTGATCTTCGTGTTAATAGTTGAGTACAGTAAGTGTTCTATCAAGATTGTCCATGTTTCCCTGTTTCTTGCTAAAGATGGTGTATAGAAACTATTTCCCCTTAAATATTTATGGACCAAACGGTTGTTACATATCTTATTAAATTTGTGTGAATAAAAAAAAAAATACTTTGCTTTAAATGGGTTTTTATTTTTCATTACCATTTTTATATATTTTTTGCGTTCTTTCTCCAATGCACATCAGTAAATTGAGGGAGCGTTCAGTTATTAACGACAGGCTAAATGTTCATTTCTTTTTGCCTCCATTTTTCTCCCCGTATTTCCTAATTGATGATGTTTATGGTTTTTAACGTAACGCCCCATGGATTTGCATCTAAACCCTGCAGTCAGAAACATGAAATTGCTTTGTAATGCATGAACATGGCTTTAAATTTTCAATAAAAGGAATGCCGCAAAGCACATATTGATGCATATTTAGCATACATTTATGCATAATCGCATTGGTAAATCTAAAATGAAGTAAGAATAAATGCAGACCCCGTAACGCCAGGTTGCTCTGTAGTTAATATATTCTTACTCTATCGTTTCTTTCAGGGAGAACAAATCTTGGGGCATTACAGCCATACATCCCGACGTTTGAAAATTCCCTAAAGTATTAAGAGAAGGGGAAAACTTTGATGGGAATTCCTCACCATTGAAGACAAAGACAATATTAGGATAAGACGATAGCATACTGAGAACAAATAAGCAACATAAATCCTGTTTAAGTTGCAATTGTACAACAAATGCATTTTTTTTCCTCTTTTTGAACTAAAATTTGTCCTGAATAATTGAACCCATCAGCAAAGGAGACACAATGTAAGATATTTATGCTATCGATGTGACAATTTTAATCTGTATTGGAGTTGTAAATGGACAAAAATATAACAAAATGTCTTGTGACGCATTAAAAACACAGAAAGGATGTGACTGAACAGCATTCAAGAATGTGAAACTGATGGATATTGTTGGTATGAACACACACACCTACTAGAAGCACAAAATACACATCCCTGTAAGAAACGCACACACACACATAAAATGAAATCCACACCAGTGCTGCCCCCCTCCCCACCACCATCCCAGAATCATCTAGTTTTCTCTTGTCGCGAGTGTCGTTCCGTAAAACACATGGCCTCCTTGAAACTCGGCAGCAGGATGCCCATCACACGTGATGAGTGTATGAAGAGGACTGCAGAGCTGGAGCTTTGCCATCTGCTTGGGAAGGAAGTAAAAAAAAGAAGAAGACGACGAAAAATAAATACAATATATGAGAATAATCAGCGGATAAAGAAGAGATTCTCATTTTGCATGCACGTCTACATCTTGTTAACCTTTGCCTTGAGATGTATATGATTTTCCTTTTGATTCGCTGTGATTTACTGTCTGCTGCCAAAAAAAAAAAAAAGAGTAAAATAAAGCACATGAATTCTATCCCTCGAATAGGAAGAAAAATGCCATTGTGTGGACAAACACCGCTTCGAGCTTTGCTCTTGACATTGACTGTAAAGGGTGACGCCTTACTGGTTTCCCAGCTTTTTTTTTTTTTATCGTGGCTATTTGTGAAAAACAGTAAATCTCTAGTGAGTCATTCCCGAATTTTTGGATTCCTGCTTCCAGACGCCACGTTAAATGTTCCGTTTGGCTCGTTTTTCTTTCTCAGCGCTTTGGTTGCAACTCAAAAAAAGTCGATTGAATTGAAAAAGTCATGTGACTGGAAACGTAACTGTTTTTTTGTTTTTTTTTGTAATAAAGGTTAAAAAATAACCGGCTGACCACGTTGGTTTGAGCGTGATGGTGGGTTGAAGGGAGGTTTATGGGACACATATAGACGTGAAACTGGGTGTTTTTCATTCAACCTTTATTTAGTCAGGTTAATCTCACTGAGCCTCGAGGACTCATTTACTAGAGAGACCTGTCTACAAACTAAAGAATGATGACAACAGCAACAGTAGAATTTCCTTGAACAATCAACAATAGACAATCATAAGAGAGAAATACAGATTTTTTTTTTTTACAAATTAAAGCAAAGTAGCAAAGTAGCAAAACATTATAAGGCAGATGTAGAAAATCAAAAACAGGAACATGTCTGCATTGGTTTTTGCCAGGATTCCAACATACATGTATTCTTAAAACCATTTAAAGAGGTCAAGGCCGAGAGCGTCAGATCTTCTTGTAAGATATTCCATGAAGCAGGAGCAGAGTAGGAGAAGGCCCATAATGGGTGTGCATAATGTAAAAGAAATACAAGTGTTGAAGGAGTAAAGAAAGGGGAAAAAACAAGGAAGAGAGAGAGAGAGAGAAGGGACACTGATCCACACGGGGACCAGTAAACAGGCCGGTGTTGAATTCCAACAATGTGGGAAACAGCAACACTTCAGTCAGGCCAACAGAAAGCCTCAGCCACACTGTGCTCGTGTGGCAGCAGCAGACCAGTGTTCCTCAGGCCTGACGGGAGGAAGGTGGGCAGGTTGACACCACAGAGCTTCTGGACGGAGCACCAACACAAACAAACACAGCCCCCCGCTCACTTCTGGAGCCGCTGCGTGGAAAGTCTGGACACGGCTCCACGCCGACAGGAAATTCAGGCCTTTGGGCTGCAATGCATCCTGTCTGCAAACATTTCTGTGCATTTTATATCAAGAAAAGAGAGCTGTGTGCAGAACACGGTGCTTTGGCCCATCAACTCAAATAAGTAAATCATTCCAGGTGTTTTGACTGACACAAGATGCAATAATCCTACGACGAGCACAATGTTATGTTTGCAGCAACAGGTAAGAAAGCAGGCCTTCTGCCAGATGACACCCTCCTCTTCCTCTCTTATCTCTTCCTCCTGTTACAGTAAATGACAGCTGTGTGCTCTAAAACAATGCTGAGCAGATTTGCTGTCACACAAGGAGTTTATTCATAAAACTTGGCTGATCCTGACATATGTGAAAAAAACAGAGAAAACTTCATCAATTCAAATTCAGCTTGAATATATTCAGACTTAGAGCAGAAGTTTGTCCGTAATCAGAAGTGATGCGCCATCAGATGAAGCAGGTGGAACTTTTACTTGAGTTCTGGCTCATAAAAATAAAAAATAAAAATAAAATGCAAACATGCTTAAAATTTCAAACGTCTAAAACAGGGGTCTGCAACCTGCGGCTCTGGAGCCACATGCGGCTCTTTCAAGCTCTGACCAAAACTGAATTTTATTAGTTGTTATAACGACTAAAAGGGCTAGTTCTAGCAGTTTTCCTGTAATTTATTTAGATAATACTAGAAACATGGGGTAAAACATACTCACTTTCACTTTTTGCTTCATTTCTTCAAAGTAGGCTGCATAATTTTTCTACAATAAAAAAAAAATCACATAAGCATGTGTAAGTTTATTGTTTTAGTTTGTAGAAACTGGGCAAAAACTATACATTTTTTTTCCTTCTTTACATTAATTTTGACTTTTATTTTGTCTTAGAATGTAAAAATATCAATAAATGTTAAAAGTCATTAGATATTTTTAGTTTTATAAAATCACCCAGAAAAGCGCCTTCCAACAAACTTAAAGTGGTCCATGGGCCACCAGTTGAGAATCCCAGTTGTAGCAGGTTTTGTGGTTCCGGACATGTTTAATTTAGTGAAAAAAAGGGCAGAAATGACTCTTTTGATCGTAAAGGTTGCAGACCCAAACGACTCACTGGAGGTTTTGAGTTGGTTTGCAGCATTCGAGGCATCACTTTTAGCAATAAACATGTATTTTGTGATTTGGATCAGATTTTTTAAAACATTTGCACAAGTTAATACTGGCCACAGCAAAACCAGGAACAAGTCTCCCCTGGGTCATTTTGAGTTATTTACAGAATCTGAAAGTGTGGGTTCTAAGCTATCCGATGATGCCAAACACATGGCACTAAAAAAAAAAAATGAAGAAGATACAGCCATTTCAATGTTGGCAATCTGCATATAAGGTATGGGAGAACTTGAAGCTTTTATTGATTTTTTCCAGTTTGAGTGTGAGAGACTTGTTCCTGGTTTTGCTGTGGCCAGTCACCCATTATTTCTGCTAGTTTATTAGCGTTTTACCTGCTAAAAAAAACAGCTAAATTCAATGCTGTAGTTTCACGTTTTGGGAAAATGCTTCAAAAAGAAGTCAAACAAAAGCTAAAAGTTTCAAGGTTTATGAAAAGTATTAGGCTTTCCAGCTGTTTTTGATGCATTATGGTCATTCTCTGCAGAAAGTTATTCATGGTGAATCGTAAGAAACATGAAAAAAAAAAATTCCAGCATTATTCTTGTCTAGGTGAGCACCAAAAAAGTGCATGTGCACACATGCAGCGACAGGTGACAGGGTCAGGACAAAGTATGGATGATCACTGATGCATGGGGCACATCCACCGTGTACATGTTGCTCTGATGGCGTCGCCGCTTGTGAGGATATTGTTGTGTGTGATATTCTGCCAGTTCCGCCTCGGTTCACTCCTTTCATAGGCGCCTGCTTATTCCACCTCGCACACCAAACACCCTGTTAACTCTAACACACACACACAGGCAGATGTCATAGGGGTGACGATGTGAATGAGACACAGCTTGACTGCTCAGGGTGTGTGTGTGTGTGTGTGTGTCGGAGTGTGTGAGACTGAGGCCTGCCCCTCTGGTTGATGCAAAGCAGGTGGAAAGATGTGCTGAGCTGGGTGTTTGCCAGCAGAAGGAATACACCTACAGACCCATTCGTGCACATACACACCGAACAAAAAAATAAATAAAAGTCACTGAAAAAACAAAAAAAAACAAATTTGATGAGGTGATCCAGACATAAATAATATGCCAGTTTTGTCCTTCACGTTATCACAGACTATCTCTCCTGTGCCTCATTTGCGCTGTGCTCTCCACACGCCATAAATCCTTTATTTCTCTGTTGTGCTGTTATTCTATATTTACATCTATTTGTTATTTGACAGCTCACATCTACGAAAACCTTGAGAATGCTGCGATCAAGGCTGATAACTACAGGTTGCATTTGCACTTTGAAGACAAAACAACATTAATTAGTGAGTAAAATGGAAATGCGAGCATCCCGTGCAGACTATGCCTCCAAGTTGGGCTGAGCATATGCAGAGTAAGACAACATTTCACACATATTTCCCGTCTATGATCTCCCTCTCTTTTCCCTGTGATGGCGGCGCGGTGAGAGGTACACAAACAGGAAGCTCGTCTGAATCGATACGGCGCCTTTCAGCCGGTGACAGGTCATCTTTGTACAGGTGGAGTGTAACTTCTCAGCTCCTGCTTAAACCTTCAGGATGCACGCATGGCCTCCTTACCCTCCATCTGCTGGTCCCTGTGAAGTTTGCACCTGATCACAGAAGCTTTGACTGCAGCTTCTGTCTGTAACACTCCGCAGACATTTCTAACCCCTGAGCCGGATCATCATTAACACACTGGAAAATAAAAATGACACGTGTGAAAACATCAATATATATATATATTTTTTAAACTGTTCAAATTGCTATTTCAGCTTCCGGGTGCGAGAATTCTGCATGTTTATCAGTGAAAAACCAAAGTAGACCTGAAGAAATCAAAAACAGTAACAACTAAAATATTCTAAACGATATACTGTACCGTACTTTCTGCCATGCACGTCGCTTCGCCGTATAAGTCGCATCTATCACGCCTCACCGCTGACCACCCAGAAATGTGGGCCGGTGTTGTGCCAAAAATCAATTGGCTGCCAAATGGCGGCCGCGGGAGTGTGCACGGGAGGATTTTAACAAGAATTTAACAAGATTAACACCTAAAAACAATTGTTTGTTTGCTCAACAATATACAGTAGTTAAGTAGTGTATCAGTTGAACTTTTCCTTAATAAATGCACTTTAATGGTCAAATCAGCTGCATTTGGCCTGGGCGGCGTGGAGAAATGCAGCTGATTTGACGTTTGCTCCAGGAGTTCCAGAGCGAGACGAAGGTGGCTTTGTATGGCAAGCCAAGCGTCTCATTAATAGCCACTTTCACCAATTAATGAGACGCTTAGCTTACTTCATTGCTCAAATGGTCATGCTCAATATTTTCTATGTCAGAATGAATTAAATCATCAGATCTCAGCCAAAAAATTAGTTACAAATATTTAATGGGGTGTCTATGAGTGCACACCTAATTCTCCAGCTCCCCGAGCGCTGACTACGGCTGCTCGCTGCACCACCTGGTGGTGGTTGGGTTAAAGGCAGAAGACCAATTTCGTCTGTCAAGTATGGGAAACATACACAGATGACAAATGTGACAAATTATTATTATTATTATTAACAACTAATTTATATTAGTTGATTCGGTGTATACCGTATTCGTCGGCGTATAAGTCGCACCGGAGTATAAGTCGCACCAACCTAATTATGCCCAATTAAATGGAAAAATCAACGTATAAGTCGCACCGGCCTATAGGTCGCACCTCACGTGAACTGGTGTTTTGCCCAAAATGGACTGGCTGCCAAATTGTTTGGAAGGACTTTTGACAAGATTATCACATAAAAACTACAGTATTTTGTTTGATGTGTCTTAGTTGAACTTTTCATTAATAAATGAACATTATTTTGGACTGGCTGCCAAATTGTTTGGAAGGACTTTTGACAAGATTATCACATAAAAACTACAGTATTTTGTTTGATGTGTCTTAGTTGAACTTTTCATTAATAAATGAACATAATTTTTGTATATTTTGTGTCTTTCATCATTTATCTTTAAAGATAAACACATAAAAATATATTTTTATTAGCTGACATTACAGTAAAAAACGTGTCTCAGTTTAAAATGATGACAGAAACAGATACTGTATTTATTTTATGGTTTTTATTTATTTATTCAAAACCATTGAAGTCTTCATCTTCTGTGTCACTGCACCATTTTTGGACCAGGCAGATGTCAACAGTGTAGGTACTGTAAAGGGTTTCTTAGCGCCCATAGCGGCCGAAACTGGTACTGCACCATTTTTGGAGTTTTTGACCAAAGTCAAATTATGACCAAAATATTGGAAAAATCGACGTATAAGTCGCAGGGCTTAGAAATGTAGGCAAAAAGGTGCGACTTATACGTCGGAGAATACGGTAAGTCGCAGGGCTTGCAAATTTATGCAAAAAGTTGCAACTTAAACCCTATTCGCATGGGATTAGTTTTACCTAGGGGGGACCACATGTACCGCAATAAATAAATTACTCCCCAACGTCAGCTTTTTATGTGGTGCATTCGCACGGGATAACCAAAGGCTGGAAATTTACGGACATCTTCCGGATATGATGTTAACGCGCTGTGTTGTCATGACCGGTCCAGGTAATGTGTTTAATGTGCAGGCCGGACCGGTCTCAGGCTTTGATGTGGTTTTACAAATCAGCACAAAGAAAACTAAATATAATGGGTGGATGGATGGGTCAGCTGATCACTGGCTGCATGTGCGCGTCTCTGCACCTGCTGTCATCTGCGGAGAAGGAAGTAGCAGCATCTGCAAAAGCCGAAAGTGAGCAGCGCGTTCATTTAAAATAGCCTTGTTTTATATTTTTCCAAATGATTTTGCTTAGACAAAAACAAAAAAATGCCTCATTATGTATCAGATCCCGCCCATTTCTGTCCAAATCACAGAGATGCCTATTTGCATTGGATTAGTATTATCACAGGACCTGGAGTTCAGCACAATATAGTAGGTAATTTGCAGGGGAATTTTTACTTTACAAATTACTGACATGGCTGATTCAACACAGGCAACCTCCGTAATGATTACAAATACTGTAGCATGTGGTCCCTAAGTAAAACTAATCTCGTGTGAATAGGGCTTTATACAGCGACAAATACTGTACTTGCTTTAAGGTAAAATGCACATGACTTCACTGTCATCAGGAAACATCCGTGTTGACGTCTTTTTGGCCAAAAGGCCCCAAATCTAGTTCACAACATCAAAGTTAGAAGTCACATTTACAGTAAAATGCCTAAAAGGTGTCTATAAACGCAATGACTCAACCACTGGTATTTCCCCTGAAGGAAGACCCTTTTCCACCCTGGTTACCTGCGAGCGACACCAGAAAGTTTGAAGAGGAACAGAGCGAACCACACGACGAGACTTTTCATGCTAAAACAGAAACATACACTCAAATAAAATGGAAATCCCGCCTGCTAAATAAAGAATTCCCGCAAAAAGAGCACAAAAAGTTTGCCATTGGCTTAAAGCGCCAGATCAGTGCAGAGAAACGCTTTCAGAACAATGGATATTCAACACAATTATTAAACAGGTTTCTACCAAACAGGCGTGGAGACACGTGTGTTGAACTACAGGATTTCTGGGTGCAGCTCCCTTTGCACACTGATGTATTACTTTTCATCCATCCATCTAATTATTCCCTTAGAAACCTGAATTTTGAAGATACAAAAGACCGTCCCTATCTGTCACTGAGCGTCATTGATCTCATTGAAAGAAAATGTGGGTGTAGAGGAAACTCAATATAACTCATGCCATTAGATTCCACACAGCATTATTCACATACAGAATTGACAGATTTCTGTGAGACGTTTCTTTTAATCTTCAACTGTTGTTGAAGAAAAAAGTGTATGTGTGTGTATGGGGGGATCACACACTGCAGGCATCTCTTCCTTTTTCCATATTTGCACTGAGGTTAACAAAAACGACTACTGAAGCGAGTGGAAGGGAAATAAAACACAACCATACGTAACTTGTTGATTATTAACAACGACGAATGGAAGAAGAAAGATGTGTTTCCTTTGTTCAAATTGTCATTATCAGAGGTTTTATCAAAGTAAAGTCCTCCTACTGGGTGCAGTCATGTTTGTTGTCCATGCAAACCTATCTGCAACACTTTTACTGTCATAAAATGCTCTTAATTTTCCCATTTGAAGACTATGTGCATGCCATAAGATGTTTATATGAATATGAATCGAATCGATGGGCCGCTCAAAGTGGCTGCATGATGGAAACAGACATTAACACTCTGTTGCATTCATTCTGAGATTTTGCTTTTGGAAAGTTTAATTCCTCTTTTTTTCTGGATGTAAATCACATTTTTTGGATGATTGTCTCCTCGGGTATCAGATGCTGTGCAACTGGAAGGATTTTTTTTACTGAAACATTTTTAATTTTGGACATTTGCTATGATGTGTAACCATAACAACATTGGGTTTTGTTTTTTGCTTTTTACAACCGGAGCAGCTCATTTATAGCTCAAATGTTCAAAAAATATGTTAGCTACAGCCCCAAATCCCAATGAGTTGAAAAGGAGGTTCCGTAGGTGCATTTACGTCTACCTGGCAGCAGTGCTCGAGTGCCTGACTGCCAAGATCCTGGAGCTGATGAGAAATGCGGCTCATGACAACAAAAAACCCGGGGTCATCCCCCAACACCTGCAGCTGTCTGTCTGCAAGCTGCTGGGAGGAGTGACCATCGCTCAGAGAGGAGTTCTGGCCGACCAAAAGGCCCACCGGGTCTGGGTGGATGGATCGGCATCTGTAGCCGTATTCTTCAGAGCCATTTCGGGATCCCTCTTGCCCAAAGCCATCAGCATCTATAACAACTCTAACAAAACAAGGGTGGTGAGTTACAACAACATTTAATTGCCTTTTGGGATTAATAAAGTATTTTTGAATTTAACTTAATTGAATTTGAATTGAACTGAATGAGCATTGGGAAACCTCTGTCTGTTTTGTTTCTTACACATAGACACTATTGCACTATTCACACATCCTCAACCCATTTATAAATATTTTTAATGAAATCAGATTCAGAACATCACAATATAAGATCCTGATGCATGCTCATAATCCAGATAGAAAATGTTCGTAACCCGATTTGACGTAAGTCGGGGACCACCCAAGCTGACACTTATACACGTACATGTACGGTACTGTACAGTTGCCAAGCACTTCGCCTAACACAGTGTAGTACATAATTATCAAAAAACACATATGGATAAAAAATAATTAATTTCTTACTTTGAGCTGGTCAAGCCTGTTAGCTCTTGCATGTCCGAGCGCCGCAGCTTCGTGCTGCTCCACGCGGTCCTAACTGTTTACAGGAAGGACTGTTAGCACGTTAACTCCATACATTTGGAGCCAGAAAAAGAGTTAATAACTTACTGAAAGCCATTTCTCCGCGGTGTCCGTCCATCCAAAACAAGCTGCGCCCGTTAGCGTTAGCTCCGCCATTAGCTGCACCCGTTAGCGTTAGCCCATCCAAAAAGGCTGTTGGCGCTGTTTCTCGTTTTAGCATGTTAGCTTCTCTGTTAGCTCGGTGTCCCCCGACATCTTAGGCTGCCAAGCGGACATCGAGGCGAGCTCCCGGTCGCAGATGGCCTCTCCACCGCCCGTCGGCTCGGTGTCACCAGTGGGGGTCCGCTTTAGCATCTTAGCTCCGCCATTAGCTGCGCGTTAGCCCATCCCATGAGCTGGTGGTGTCGGCCGGCATGGTAGGATGCAGCGGAGCAATCGGCGGCTGCTACTCCGGGCCTGAAACGTCCACAGAGTTCACCGAGCGTTTTCCAGCTCATTTATCCGTATAAGGCCAGTGCTTTAAGTGGAAAAAAATAAGTGCCGGTACCCTCCCTAATGTCATAATAATATGCATACCTGCAAACTCAGAAGGGATGAAAAAGGTGACAAACGTTGCGCCAACCCCCCCCCGAAAGATTTTGTAATTTTTTAACATGCTTCAAGTAAAAGTCATTTACTAACCTGATTTAATGAGGACATAAATAGGAAAGATTGTGTCAACCAAAAAATTAACAACCAACAACAGCAGCAAGTCAAATACAGCAGAACATTTTGCTAACAATGCGCTGCTCCGAGTCAACAGATGCATTAAAAAACTTAAGACTTATCTCTTCAGACAGGCTTTTGGTTAATTTTGTACATTGATTTTAGAGTTTGTTATGTTTTACCTTTTTGTATAGTACTTCTGTGATTTTATGATTTTATTTTTCCTTTTGTAAAGCACTATGTGACTCTCATGTCTGTGAAATGTGCTATATAAATAAAACTTACTTACTTACAGTAAAAACTCATTTCTTAAATATGCTGGTGAAGATGTTTTGCCAGAAATTTTGAATAAAGTAGATGCCATTTCCTGCATTCTTGTGTATTTTAACAAGTTGTTAAACATCTATGTTTACCTACATGTAAACATGATTCACTAACTATTTTAGAGACATCTAACAAAATAAAGTCAGGTCCTGTGGACAGATTAAAAAATTGTTGAAATTATTATTGATCATGAATCAGGATATTTTAGAGACACCTCATTTAACTAGTTCATATAGACATCATCCTGTTTTTAAACTCACTCCTGTGGCTAAGATCATGAAATTAATGTGATACTTCTTTATCACAGTGGCTTTAGGGGTGCAATTGACTATTATTTTGTTAATTTTTATTTAGTTTTATTTGTTTGTTTATTAAATGTTTATTAAATTTGTTCATTTTTTTACAAAAGAAACAATACAAGGCAATCTCATAATGATAGTGTACAAAATGTAAAAAAATGAAAGGTGGCAGAAAGAAGAATAAATCTTATTATATCTGCCCCTTATCTCCAACAATCAGATTAAACAACAGTAGTCAAACCATGTAAACAATAATAATCTTCAACCAACTTTTTCCAACAATCAGGTTAAACAATAATATTCTTCAACCAACAGTACAAAATGACTAATTCTTTTTAGTTTTCTAACTAATACTAATACAGTACAAAATGACTAACACTTTCTAATTTTCTAACTAATACAATACACATTACGTTATTTCACATATATTTTTTTAACATATTTGTTTTGATCATTTTTTTAAATGTAAACATTGACTTGGCATTTTTAACTACATTCTCCAAGCCATTCCATAATCTAATTCCCTGAATTGAGGTAGAACGTCCCTTCAAACTGGTTCTGAATTGTGGTTTTACAAACAACTCTGTTCCCTTAAGATTATAACAACTTTGTCTTTTAACAAAGTGCATTTGGATATTTAAAGGTAATGCATTATTTTGAGCTCTATACATAACTGATAAAATATTATAGTCTACCAAATCATGGAACTTCAGTAATTTTAGTTGATAAAATAATGTACTTGATGGATGACGGTAATGCTTTCTAGTGATAATTCTTACAGCTCTTTTCTGTAATACAAAAATAGGCTTTGTGATTGTTTTACACGCATTCCCCCAAACATCAATACAATAGATTAAGTGTGGAACAATGATTGTGTTATACAACAAATACAGAGCTTTATCATTCAATAGGTCTCTGACTTTGTACAGTACTGCTATCGATTTAGCTATTTTTATTCTTACAGAATTTATGTGTTGTTTCCATGTCAGTTTGTCATCAATGATAACACCCAATTTGTAACACAACATGCCATTTTACTAAACAATGGTTACACTCCACTGCATGTATAAAAATATTAACTTTACCCACACGTTGGAGGAGTTACTTCCGCTTCCCTCGCGCTCTGTCGCGCTGCAGAGTTTGTTTTTGTTTTTTTACAGAGTTCGCTGTCG
Source organism: Garcialebias charrua (assembly GCA_038048925.1). Classification (NCBI taxonomy): domain Eukaryota; kingdom Metazoa; phylum Chordata; class Actinopteri; order Cyprinodontiformes; family Rivulidae; genus Garcialebias; species Garcialebias charrua. The sequence goes on along the minus strand of JBBPBX010010998.1, from coordinate 523 downwards.
TCTCCTCCCCCTGTCTATCCTGAGGTTGTGATTGGCCAAATGACGCGCTCCACCAAAGATGTTTTATTATCGTGAAGATGCATTACTCTTTCTTGAAATCCAGTCGGGGGAAATGATGCATTCTAATCTGCCACAGGTCTTTCAAGTGGAGAAGACGAAAATAAGTTCCGGAACGCACCTTACACTTAAAAAAAGTCCCGGTACTGTCAGGGTTAAATTTTAGAAGTGGCGGAACTGGGTACTGGTGAGTTCCGGCCCACTTAAAGCACTGTATAAGGCAACCTCTTATCGGACACACAGTCCTCCAAAGCAGGCTGGAGAGGCTGGAACTAACCGAATGTAACCGCAAAATGGCGAAGGCGCAAATAGGCTTAAAAATTATAATTATAATTATACTTTATTTATAAAACCATTTAAAACAACCACAGCTGCAACAAAGTGCTGTACACATGAAATAAAGAACATTTAAACACATTAAAAGAATATATTTTTTTAAATATTTCATATTTTTATTAATATGATG